>JAOEGS010006527.1:15000-74522 GCA_025447755.1 Corythornis vintsioides | reverse complement strand
ACATCCTGGGAACCCCCCACACCCAAATAGAACCCCCAGGACCCAAATAATCCCCCCCAGGCCGCCCCCAGCCCCAAACAAAACACCCTGGGCACCCCCCCAACCCCCCCTACACACCCCACCACCCAAAAAACCCCCCCCCCCCCCCCCCAAAAAAACCCAAACCAAACAAAATCAACTCAAAGAAAAGAGCAAATATACATGAAATTTGGGAACGACTGGTAGAAATTCAAGCTGTCCCTGACTGAAGTGGGAAATAACAGTGTGGGTTAAAGAGGAGGGAATGCAGTGAGTGAAGGACCTGCCTGGCACAGGGAAACGGAGAAGGTTAACCAAGTTAATCTTCCCCTATTTCCTCCACTCCTCGCACAAGGCCTCCAGGCTGAACGGTCATTAGGAACCATATAATTGACTCATCTACAGGATTTCCTTTTTGTGTTCTGAATTATGGCAGATTTTCCACATTTCTCTTTTTCCATTTTTTTTTCTTTCTTTATTTTTTTCTTCTTTTTTTCTTTTTTTTTTTTTTTAATCATTCAAAGCATTAAAACAGCAGGAATCCTTCATCCACAGGTAGAAGATTTGTCCCATTAGTGAGAACACAGAGGCATTTCTAATTCAGGACACCGCTACCACATATTCCCCAGCACCATTAAAATCTGCTGATTAACCAATGGACCAATGGATCTCCGTGTGCTATACAGCTGTCACATCAGATGTTTTCTCTGCTACAATTGGTGTGTAATTTTGCCGGGTTTAAGTGCAGAAGAGGGGAATTTCCTCGTGATGGTACAAATAATTCATCATGGGCTATGGCTCAAGATTGTTATGAGGGAAAGAAATATCTCACAGTTATACTGTAGTTCATCCTACACCTGACAAGAGAGTGTTTGGCACATATAGTGGAAGCTTGATAAAATGTTTTAGAATCAGACACCGAAAAAGAATTGCAAAAGAAATTCTTCTTCAGAATCATTTTGTGCTGAATTATTTCTTTTTTACTTGAAAGGCCTGTTAATATACAGAAAGCAGAGCAGGTCTGCTATTAAAGGTGGGTAAAAAAACCAGCATAATCACTCATTTTGGAGAAAGGCGCCTTGGTTTTTGTTCTGCTTCCCAAACTGCTTTTAAAAACGGAAGAGAAGCGTGTCCTATAGCAAACAGTATAAAACAAATGTTGCCAGCTTTGCTTCATTATGTGGTACATTGTCGTTTTATGCATGTACGCTGTGTGAACAAGAGGGTTAAAAGTTAAACAGTAGCCTAGGGCTAACACACTTGCAAGCTGAACAGGTACAAAATAGGCTTTTGTTGCTTTCAAACTATTACTGTATGTCTTTAGCAGAAACTAACAGAACGGGCATCACGGTGCAAAAAAAAAATGTATTTCCTTATGCTTTCAGGTATTGTGAAATGGGGCTGGTTTAATGGCTGAAATGCCCATATGACCTTTCATCCAGAGTCGTAAATTTGTCAGTGTCTGAAACTGGCAGGATATCATTCCTAATGAGGCTAGTTTTTAGGACTTTGTATAGCAAGAGTAGCGTCGGCGAGGAAGGCGGAGAGTCACCTTGCGTGGATTCGGGGGGACGGTGCTGGTAAATCATTAAGGGGAAATAAAAAAAAAAGAGAGAGAGAGAGCAGTGATGGGAGTGTCATTACAATTTCACATAAAGTAATGAAGAAATAGCAAAACACGGCCGGCTAGGGTTATTCGGTATTTCATAAAATGATAAATAACTACTAGTCATGTTTATGTATAATGAATTACAATCCTGCTACATTTACCTTAGTAACATTTTACAGAGGTTGTATTTTACTCCCAACTACCAATTATGTCATCATCCTGGCATTTACCTGGACGTAATGATACACAGCAAAGCCATTCTTGTAACATAACTCACTGCTTAAAAGTGTTTGTAAAGCCATACGGCATCCTATATACTCATAATGACTTGGATATTGCTATTAAATTTTACAGATTAAAGTTTACTAAATCTTAAAGTCTTGCACCAGTTCTGATATTTCTTATTAATCCTAAAGGAAAAGATGCTTAGCTATTTAAATGTAAAAAAAAACCAACAAAAAACCAACATGTAGCCCTCTCTAAAAATAACCAGGCAAGAAACAACAGACAGGGTACTTATTAAACAAAGACACAAGGCTATACAACTAACCCTGCAACTTCAGCACTGATCTGAACACGAATTTTGATGGTTGATTTGACCTATCACAGGAAGTTCCTGTCTCCATCGGTGTTGTTTCTGTGGAGAACAGGCTGGGAAGGGCACAAATGCTTCCCAGAATCTCAGTGCAGGTTTCATTTCTGCAGAGCTCCAAACCTCAGTCAGAAATATCTACTGTAACATTATCTTACATTTATTCAATTTAATTTCAGTTTGAGAAGGATAGCATATAGATCTTTTTATAAGCTTGTAAGGTCACCAAATTTAAATTAAAGTGACCTCTTTTAAAGCACATTAATAAAAGTACTATGTGGAAGGAAATTTAATATGAATGGTTAAAATGCATGGAATTCAGATTTTACTGTCAAACAGCTCAATTAAACAAATTGAATTTTTAAGCAACAAAAGGGAATTGAATCAAATTAGAAACAGAGTGGGATCTGAAATGTGGACATTTATGAGTGATAGTCACAGGGCCCTCCAGCAGTGAGTTTTCTTTATTTGTTGCCTCAGCAGTTAGAGGGGTTGGCAGGCTGCAGCACAAAAGGATAAAAATGTTCACCATTGAAACACAGTTTTTGGCTCCCAATAAATCATCTGTCACTTCATCACAGCCCAGTAGATAATGAGCAATAAAGTTTTCACACTCAGGCAATGAGGAAGCAGACACAAGAAATACAGCTAAAGCTGCTGTCTTTCTTTTCTGTAAGCGCAAGGTGCTTTGTATAATAAATGACCTCAGGATTTCTGGAAAAGAATAATTCCAGCCTCAGTAAAACAAACCATTTGATGCGCTAAAAAAAAAAAAAAAAAGAAAAAAAAAAGAAAAAAAAAAAGAAAAAAAAGAGCAAAATCTAATAACATTATTTAGTTCCTTTAATGAAAGAAATAATCACATTATATATATGAGCTACAGCCATCTATAACAGGAAGAGATTCCAGGGTATTACCTCTGAAGTTGTCTCTCTCCTGCCAGCAAAGCACATTGCTGAAAATACAATAAAGCTGCACAGTAATTTGAAGTGTGATTGTTTGCAGAGATTCAGGAGACATTTGTGTTTGGAGCCCAATCCTGGGATGACGTTTTCTCAGCCGTAGCTCTCCAGCAAGGCTGGATGCCCAACACTTCCCTGGGACACCACAAAGGACCTCTGAGGGTCTCCCAGCAAGAAGATGCAGCATCATTAGGACAAATTAATTGCAAACAGGTCTTGCTGTGACCTGGAATTTTTTTTTAAGTGTTTTTGTTGTTGCTGTTTTATTTAACAGCATTTCACCTTACTCCAATACTTTCTAACTGCAGTTTTGATTAATATTTTGCAGCTGTTGTGCCACAACCCAAACAAAAAACTTTTGCTCTTATGTTCACAGTCACTATTTTTTTCTTCTTTTTTTTTTTTAATCTGAAGGTTCAACCCACTTCACGTTACAGGTAGTGCTAAGCATACCCATAATCTAAATTTAATATCAAAGACATTTCATCAAGGGTATCTGGGACAGCTCCATGCAAAGTCTAGTTCTAGCAAAATGTCTCAGCAAAAAGAGTAACAATACAGCCCATAAACCACATAAAACGCATCATACACGGGTTCACATTTTTACTTTATATCAGCATTTAAAGGGATTTGAAGTAAAATAACATCAGATCTCCTTGTCATATGCAAATAACAACTTAACATTTGCATAGCATGTCAAGGTAGAAAAATGCAAATAAACTTTGGTGAAGTCTGTATTTTTTTGTCATTCTCTTTATAGCTAATTAGCAACTTGAAAGGAAATGGAAAGCTCCTCTTTTCTGAACTGTCTGTCAGCTAAAAAAAAAAAAAAGGCACTGAAGCCTCCTTATTTCTAGAGTATGTAAGATGAGCAATTAGCATCTCCGCTTTGTTGAGCTGCTTGGGCTGATTCACAGCCATAAAGGTTGTTTATCAGCATCTGAAGTTGAATATGAAGACAGAGTCCTGTTAGAACAAAGGTCACACAAATATCATTGAAAAAAATGGCCAGATTCTGCTATTGGAACGGTGCAAATCCAAGCAAGCTTCCCTGAGATAAATGAAACCTCGTATTTACCCCAGCGTTCTATAAAGCTACATGGATGGACCTTCTCAATGGTGAACATGTGAAAAAGGCTTTTCTGTAGCTCAAAACCTTTCCTAGCTGATTGCAAGGTCTTAATACCCCGTGTGAAGGTTTACACTGTGTTCTTTTTACAATATTAAGGATGTATTATTTATACCTACTATAGCCACGCCATAGAATACATGAGTAGAGTTTGTTTAGCAACAGAGTGAAAAAATATTTGCTACAGGGGCAGTCTGGCAATATTGCTTGTTAAGGCATTGCTATTTGTAAGCAAATTTATATGAAAAGTATGCAATGTCTAATACTAAACTACTCCAGCCCCAGACTGAAGGGTGATTTTACAAACGTCCTGCAGCACTCAATCATTCCTTCATTTTAATGTCTTTATTTTATGATTTTGTTGATGAAATACTACTTACCCAGTGCTCAAAATTCCTTTTAGGCTGCAGGCACTGGCTAGTTGACACGGCAAGCCATATTTTACAGCTATATATTTCAGCTTTCTCTGTCCAAGTTGGAGGACACAGTAGCCAAGATGGTTTTTCATAGTGGAAATATATTTTCATATTTATTTATTGATTTGACTAATGTATCTATTTTTCAATTCACATGCTTATGTTTCAATCCATTAAAGTGATTCATGGTCAAATAATATGTTATTGCAAGTACAAAGAGGAGATAAAACCACTGTACACTGGCTATAATACAAGAATAAAAATAATAAAAATCCATTGCATGATTAAATATAGTTTTTAATCCCCAAATGATCAAAAGTAAACTGATGGTTTTAATTATTTTTCTCTAAAATAAGTTTTGTTGGTTTTGGGTTTTTTTCTAAGTAAAATGCAATTACCTATTAAATAAGTTCTCAGGAATAAATATCCCTACCCAATCGCAAAACTAACAAAAAGCATCAAATTGCTATCAAAATAAAAGGCTCAGAAATATTTTAATTAGTTAAAATGAGAACTAAATGGCAACTAGCAAAGGAATGCTCTGCCCATCACCTCCAGGTCAGAGCCAGCACAGCGGTGGCCTGAAATTGCAGCTGCAATGTCTGGTAACTGCTAAGTACCACACCTGAAATTGCTGGGCTTGGTCCAGCTTTTTGGAGACAGAGGAAAAAAAAAAATATTACAAAAAAAAAAAGCCAAAGAAACCCAGCCATGTGGAGGAGCAGAGCCCAGCCCCAGCCGTGGGACATCTCCAGCCTCCAGCGCAAAGACCAGCCTCACCCTTGAACTACTGTGAGATTTTTCCACTAATTCTTCCACAAAAAATTGGCCTTTCCTCCTATCCTTTGCTCCCAATCTCTGAAACTTTGCGGTGAGCAAAGCCAATGCCAGAAGATGCCTTGGGGGCTGGCAGGAGAGGGATGCTGCCTCTTCAAACCAAGGTTAGCCCGCCTGCTGCCTGGGCAGAGGGAGCCAGGCTCAGCTGCGGGATCATCCACAATGTGAACATGAATTTGTCATGTCGGGGTCAGGAGGACAAGACCTTGCTGAGGACACGCTCCGCTCAGACCGCCCGCTGCAGTTTGAAGAACGAAGCCACTGCGGGGTTTTGTGCTCAGAAAGGATCATTTATTCATGAAGATGCACCTTCTCCAGAGCTAGAAAACATTCTGCTTTTTCCTGAAGAGAGCTTATGTGTTTTCAAGTCAATACCTAGAATTAATTTATCAGCATAACCAGCTTTAACTCCCTTAAATCCCCGAAAACCAGCATTTCTTCTAAATTAAGTCATCTGCGTCACTGTTGGAAGGGTTAGACAACAGAAACATCTCTCGTGACCACCTCTGATGTCCATGTCTTGCATGGACAGTCACTTCTAATAGAATCATAACACCCCAGACTGGTTTGGGCTGGAAGGGACCTTTCAAGGTCATCCAGTCCAACCCCTCTGCAGGGAGCAGGGACATCTGCAGCTAGAGCAGAGTTGCTCAGAGACCCGGTCAACCTCACCTTGAATGTTTCCAACATTCCTTTGCAACCCAAACCATTCTATGATTCCAGGAAGAATAAAAGAAAAGAAAAAAGGAGTAAGGGAGAGAAAAAGGTTACTTTTCATTCTCTTTTCTGAATTGAAAGCCAAAAAAAAAAAAAGAAGCAAAAGCATGTCAAATGAGTTTTAAGGAGTCATTTTAGAGGGACTATGGAACAAGCAGCTGCTAAAGGCAAAGACAAAAAGGAACAAAACCCCCAATAAATATCATGAAATGGGGAAGATAATAAGCCTGAGAGAGAACTGAAACTGAAATATAAAGGACAGGAAAGTAGTCCCACAGAGGGAGAAGACTCAGAGCCCATAGCGAACAAGTAGGGTGACATCCTCATTTATACTCCAACCCTTTTACACTTATTGCCAGGCCCGTGATGGCTCAGTAATTATAGATCAGCCATGGGAAATATCCCCCCCAATGCCAGAGCTGAGGACACTGTAGAAATAACTGCAGAAATGGGGACGTGGAGGGGGAGCCAGGAAGGAGAAGAGATGGGGAGGGCAGCAGAGCTCGTCAACCCCTCGGCTCGGCGGGCAGCCCCGGGAACCCGACGTCATTCAGACAGGTTTCCAGAGCTGGCTGAGTTTCACCGTTTCATTTTCTGCACCCTAACGCTGGGAGAATGAAAAGGTAGTTTAAAGTCACCTTAGCTCCCCTTGGGAAGCAGAAGCACAGAAGGCTGTCAATGTGTTGAGGTAGAGCAGCTGAGAGGCTCTGGAGAGAGAGAGCTAAATGAATAGAAACTTGTTAAATGATGTGAGTTAATGAGAGCATTTTGGAATTAACCAGCTTCCATGACTTTAAATAAAACCCCAATGTCATTTTAAATTAGATTTTGTACATTTTTAAAACCATTATTTATTTATTTTAATTTTTTTTTTTCTAGAGGTGCATTGGTGGGAAAATGGAAGCATTAAAATTTAATCTCCTCAACCCACTAGTGGTCAAATATTGGTACTTCCTCTTCAGTAGATGCTCAGGAGCATAGGGACAGTGGCCACAGCCAAGAGATTTGCCAAGACATGGGTGAATCTCTCTCCCGTCCACCCATTGCATGTTGGTGTGAGGGGCTGAAGACTAGAGAGAATGTTATTTTGTAGAATATGAGAATGTAGGTGATGGGGTTACCATCCTCTGACCTTCCAGCATCACCCTGGTGACTCCAGTCCTCACCTCCAGCAGGGTTTTTGCACAGCAGATGAGCACGTGATGTCTCGTCAGCTTTGCCATGTGCCCTGGCTCAGTGTTGTGTTGTCAGGTGGCACTGGAATGGATGCTCTTGACATAAATAGACCTTGTCTGGTCATCACTTTCCTTGTCCTGTTTTTACAACACTCAGGAGAGGTGATGTGGCTGCAACTTTTAATTCTTTTATTGCTATTATTATCGTTATTTATGTCAATTTTTATAGAGATAGAATATTTTAAAAGAAAGCTTCCCACTGCCAACAAACAGAAAATGAGGCGACATGCTTTGAAACAAAATAAAGTCAGGAAGCACCAAGTGCTTTCCAGATGACCCTGGCTGACGAATGAAGTCAACTCCTGCATCATACCTGTGTTGTAGGCAGGAAGATTTCTAAATATAATCTGGAAGGAAATTTTCTGCACCAATTGTATATTAGCAGTGACTTCTTTCGTTAAACCAACTTAGGAAAATAAAGGTCCAGTGGTGTAGACATCAGTCTCGGACTCTGATGGCTAAGGTTCAAATTCTTTTGAATGACGTGCTCATGTAAAGCTTCAGATCTGATAACTTCTGAAGTTTTTATGCAATTCCACTTAAAGATCTTCTAAAAGGGGTTTTTTTTTGTTTTTTTTTTTTTTGTTTTATCCGTACTGTGTTTTCTTGCAGGTACAAACTGGGGATGCTGGCGTTGGCAGACTGACAAGACCAATATGAGATTAAAGGCTATGATCATGTCCCTGGTACCACAGTAATAGATGCTATAAAAGTTTTTTAGTCAAATATAATTAACATGGTTCATGGTGCAGCTGTTAGTTGCCCTTCTATGACACTTCACAGTCTGCAGAAGTACTCTGTTCAGAAAGAACAAGCCTGGAATGGTGGTGGGTGAACAGAGACATGTGAGCAAGGATATCCCATTGAGGACAAGAGAGAGCTTCTAGGGCTGGGCAGGGAGGCTCTCCTAAAGCATTTGAAAGTCATACCTGGCTTTCTAATGCATAAGCAACACAAACACACCAAGCTCATAATACCCAAAGAAACTTCTCTGGGCAACAACACTGCATCTTAAAAGTTGCCAAAGCCTAGGGCCAGATCCTGGGTGTTAACTGGTCATAAGGACAGCGGAAAGATCAGAGTGCAATACATGAGGCCAAGACCAGAAAAAGAACCTGCAAACTGGTCTCAAAATGGAAGAAGAAAATGGGAAGAAGGAGGCCAGGGTGGGGGACACAACAAGCCCCACGGCTGCTCCACGCACGCACCAACACAGCCACAGTAAACTTAACACCGAGCTGCAATTTAACAATTCACAGAGCTTTTATATGATAATTACTGTTATTATAACTGGCCCATGAAATAAACACCTCTCTCAATTATACAAAAGTCACAAGGTCCTTCAGATGCAGAAATCTCACAATAAGATTTGCTCTCTGGCAAATCCGTGCACAGAGTGAGAGGAGTGTAAGATGAATAATAATAATACTATGGTACATATAATGTATGTTTTAATTAGCTAAAGGTAATCAAATGAGGTTTGTCACGATTATATTAAGGTCAGGTCTCCACATGGTTTCATCAACAACATATTAAGACAAGGGAGGTGATGCCAAATTGGGGTTTAAACCTAATCAACATAATTAAACAAAGCAAGAACATGTGTTTAGAGCTACACCCATTTTACTGATCTTTCTATTTTAATTACTCTTGTAAAGTAAATATTAGTACCAAAATAACTCTTAATTAAATTTTTCCCGTACAAACAGAAAACACAATCTTCTTTTAATTTGCTATTTTTGTAAAATGGATGTACAATATCTAGGTCTTTTGTAGTAGAAACCATTTCAAAAGTGTGCTCAAATTATGCTAAACAGCCTAATACATTCCAAAGTATTGACATACTGACTTTTAATGTGTGGGAAACGGGAAACTACGCTGGCCTAAAAAAGTCATGGGAAACCATAAAAACAAACTAAGCATAATTTAAACTGATTGGATGCTTCCTTGTACCAAGTTCTTAGTTTCCAAATACAAAATGTGGACATTGAAATGTGGTCAAGTTATGACTTAAATTAGAAAAACATGTTTTCTTAGGTTTCTATCTTGCAATATTTGGCACAACTCAGACACTGGGGAAAGAGTTATGTCAGTAACTTTTTCAGAAGTGCCTAAGTGGCTTTGCCCTGGGTTATGGTGAAAGGGTACTTAGGTACTCTGAAGTCCAGAGGACAGGACTAAGGGCTTGCAAATGTTTAATGGTGCCTAGAAAATGGTACATGGGTTTTTTTGAAATTCAGTTACATGTTTTAAAAATTCTGATGTGAAGGAGATGACATCCCATTAATATCTACTCTGCCTAAAAGGCTAGAGATATTTTTAAAAGAAACATTATTTGGAAAAAAAAAGAAAAAAATTAATATCCATTCTGGTGAACTGTTTCACACCAGTGTAAGATAGCTGCCTCTGGTGGGATTACTCCCAATTTAATTGCATAAGTAAAAGTAGAATCAGGTCTGTGAAGAGATTTTGTAACTCCCTTGTTGCTCCCAGTGCTCTGGGGAGACCCCCCTGCAGAGCTGGGTCCAGCTCTGGAGCCCTCAGCACAGCAGAGACAGGAACCTGTTAGAGCAGAGCCAGAGAAGCCCCATCAATGCTGGGAGGGAACTCCTCTGCTGGGAGGACAGGCTGGTAGAGCTAGGGGTGTTCAGTTTGGAGAGAAGAGGCTCTGGGGAATGCTTCTTGGGGCCTTTCAGGATTTCAAGGGTCCTGTCAGAAAGATAAAGACAGAGTTTGAAGAGGGCCTGTTGGGACTCCATCCCTGGTACCATCCCAGGTGATGTTGGCTGGGGCTCTGAGCAACCTGCTTTAGTTGTAGATGTCCCTGCTCCCTGCAGGGGAGTTGGACCAGATGACCTTGAAAGGTCCCTTCCCTCCCAAAGCAGTCTGAGATTCTATGACTCTATGAAATACAAACTAAAAACATATAAGTCCTCCTGGCCTTTATGAATAACAAAACTCTGCACTGCGCTGATGTACTCGCACCTTGTTGAGAAACGCTGAAGCTAGAATTTTCACTTTAAAAAAGGAGAATAACTACAACATGCACTGGAAGAGAGGCTTTTTTACCTCCATCCTTCAGTAAAGCAAGGCAAGAGTTAAAAACATAAGAGCACAAAGTTCTTAAAGCCGCACGTGACGCAGCCTGCACGGTGCTCAGCCACAAAGCGAGCCCATCCGAGCACACCGCTGGCAAGCACTGCCATGAAAAGGACCCCAAATGAGTTAAGAAGTCTTCCACTCCATCATGAAGAATTGTTCTCTTGAGTATCTACCAGTGGGGAAATGCTTAAAACACTTACCATATGTGGCTAAGAAGGGTCTAATTTGTCCATTTGGAAATTTTGCCTCTTTTGAAAGGATAGTTAATTTAAAGTAATTTATTTCATAGGTGAAGCTTTATTCAGAGTGGTTAATATATCACCCTTGGTTGCCTGAACAATTAGAAATTGTCACCAAAGAAAAATGTCGCAGTTCATGTAAATAACTATTTACCTAAAGGAAATGGGAATCCACAAGAGTCAGCATACTTTAATGAGCCATGACAATAACGAAAAAAAAAGAAGCCGATGGTACACTGCATCTGCTAAAGCTGACACTGCTTATGGTAAAAATTGGCCAAAACAACTATTATTTGTTTTATTTTTGTGTCAGAAATAATGCAGCTTGAAATTTTCAACAGGCAACATGCGTCCAGACCATTTGTTACTTCTAATGGCCTAATTGTTCTCCTGGCAGAAATAAAAAATTAGGGCACTTATGTCATTTACCTAAATTTCTAATTAATGCAATGGTAATAGAGAAACTGGAGCAGGAGAAAGAAAAAAAAATAATAAATTCAGGCAAAAATATTTCTCCTGGCCTTTCTACGATCTGTCTTTGTTAACTTTCTTACAGTCTCCCCCTCTCAAACAACAGGTAGACTGGTCTCTGCAGAGATGTTTCATAGTTTTCTAACTAGACAAAAGTAGTTTGGCCATTGAGAAATGTGACTTCTTCCACCTGAACCATTGAACAGATGCCATAAAAGCACCAACTGTAGCACAACATCCTTTATGTTGCCTCAAAGGAATGTGTCATTCAGATGATGTAAGAAATATTATTCCAAAACAGCTAAGAAATCTGCACTTTGGGCTCCAATTCCATCCGTCAGTTTTCCACTGCTCTCTACACAACTGTCCCGTGTGTCCCACAAAGCAAATCACGGCCCTCGTTAGGATGCAGGACAAAATGAAATTTAACATTGACTTTCACACACTCTGCATTTCAAACCATCACCTCCAGAAGGCAGGAGGGTTATTTCTCTGTGCTGTTTTAGCAGAGAGCAGTAAACTGCAAAGATGCTTCCAAGCCACTCGATTTTAGCTTATGTCGCTTCACATCGTTAAAGGGAGAAATGCATCAAAATGCATCCACACACTTTGGAAACACCTCTAAAAGTGTCTCCATTTTACTTTGTCCTGAGCTACTAGCAAAGGTCCACCACCTTCTCAATATTTATTGTTGAAATGACATGGGGGGATGTTGAAGGTGATCTTTGTTTATACATATCTTTGAGGTATTTACAACACCTACTTCTTTGCAATGGTGCCATGTGTTGATGCTGCCACCAGTAAGGCCATTAAAATATTGCTATCAGAAAATGCACAAAAGCAGAAAAGTAAGGAAACTAAAAGGAGCCCTAGACAGGGTTTGCCCAACAAGATCTCTGGGGAAGTTCAGATGGAGACAGGATCCCATTTATCAGCCATGCTGAGATTTGCCTAAAATAACAAGATGGTACCATAAAAATGTTAAAAAGGTGGTGGGTTTCCTATCACTTTACAAAGCTTTTCCCATGGAACTGATATTCAAGTATAACTGTGAATAAACTGTAAGAAAACTGCAAGTAAACTAAGTAAGCAGGCACATGTGCTTGTAAAATATTCTGATTTTTCTATAAGTGCCTGAGGTGCTTTCCTGAAAGCCCAAGTGGAAAAGAAGGAGAGGAGATACCAAGAAGAAAGTCTGAGATTCAAACCTCCACCAAATAGGAACTTGGAGTCAAAGCCTGATGAAGGTTCCCATCCTTGCCATGCATGAAAATGCTTCACTGTTTCTGACTGCACCTTAGTCTGTGGACCCACACCCCAGACACATCCCCAGGAAGTTTTCTCCTGATTGATTGTTGGTTTAAAGCAATATTTCCTTTTAAACGGTGTGAATCCCATGACCTGGAGTATCCTGCTTGAGATCATTACGATGAGATACTTCTGTTAGAATCTGGGCATGATGTTTCAGGAGTTCATTGCAAGTACTGATCCACTAAGCCTTTATTTTCTGCCATCAACAAGCCCCTCACCGCCCTCAGGTGTAAACCCACATGATGACAGCAGGAATGGGTTCCTCCAAAGATGTCACTGGTGCCTGGGGCAGTGCTGGGAGCAGCCCCCCAGGAGTGTGCCCAGGGGACACCCCCTCCCAGAGAGCCCAGCAGGCAGGCAGGGGTTCAGGCAGGGATAGAGTCAGGGGTACAGTTAGGAATGGAGGCAGGGATACAGGCAGGGATGCAGGCAAGGATGGAGGCAGGGATGGGAGATGCCTCCCCAGATCCACTTCCCCACCTGGGCCTTAACATTTCTCCTGCAGCCTGGGAGCTGATTTGGCATGAGCAAGATATAAACACAAGACTTACAATAGCATCAGGAACTGGCAGGAGCTGAACTCCAGCAGCACCAGCAAGTATTGCAAAAATAAACATGTTATAGTCAAAGGTCACGATGCCTGTTAATATAAAGACTGTGTCTTGTATAATGCATTCAAATGCCAGAGTGAGAGAGGGAGATAATATGATCCATTTGCCAGATTCCTCCTTTTAGTTGTAACGCGAAGCCATTCTGGGCTGGAATGACCCAGAGATGATAATGAAGCGGATGATGATGCCATTGCCTGTGATAATGGTGTGACAGGGAGAATACCCTGGAATACTGCACGAGCTGATAAGTGTAAAGGTATAAACAAACCAAAACAATATGGACTTATAGACATTAGTGCGGAACAAAAGAAAGGAGGGAAATCGAAGCCAACTGATCAACATTAAAACAACGACAAAAAAAAAAAAAAAGACTTTGCAAGGGTGACTTTTTGAGCCATTTTCAGGAGCACTGCTCATTTCATTCGCAAACCCTTCCCAGTTGAAACAACACAAGGCAAACCGTCTCATACTGGGGGGTGAGGAAGGACGACACCATCTCTGCCTGCCCAGGAACAGTTTGTAGCAAACAGCCCGCAATATGAAAATGTATTTAATGCAATTAATAATTTAAGAAGTGAGAGCATGTGCTCTTGGAGAGTTAAATGCTTGTCAGAGTGATAGATGCACGCTTCACCACCAATACATTTCGTATGAAGAGCAGAGGGATTTTGCAAACTTGTGTTGACCTTGGGTTGCGGTATATAGGAGGCAGATTGCAAAGGCAGGCCCCTGCTTATGGTGGGAGAGTGCGTCAGCCCTCAATTTACAGCCTGTTCCCCAATTAAAGGACTGTAAAAACATTAAAATTAATGCAGTCTTAACTCCAGAGCAGGCTCTACTTTCTTAATTAGTGCATAATTATTCAGTTTTTGATATCCTGGAAAATTATCACATGGAAATTATTTTAGGCACAGTAACAATAGCAAAAATCTCTCTACCCCCCCAACTCGATTAACATGTGGAAGTAATTAACACTTTATTACAGTGAAAATACTATTACTGCTAATGTTTAATGACTTTTGCCATTGCATCATAAGCAGGAAATTTAGAACACTACAGAGCAACGGTCTGCTATAAATATTGTACCAAGATTATAAAGCAGAGTCAGACGATTCGCACTCGCAGCGTTTAAGACGGGGATATGACATACAATACTTTTCCAAAATGTCATATGCAGGAAATATAATTTTCGTGATAAAGTCCACTCCGTACAGAAAAAGCAGCTCGTGCAATAACGCCGGACGCGCACAGCGTAGGCAGCCGTGCTCCAGTCCTCGTAAAAGCCTGTTGTTAATCAAATTGAAACATAAAACCTGAAGCATAAAGTTATTTTCTCATAACGGTTTAATAGAAATTTCCAATCAAACAAAGGCCAAAAAAAAAAAAAAAAAAAAGTGTGTTATTACGACACGAAGTTCCTTGTATAAACAACTAAAAATGAAGTAGGGGAAAGTTTCATGGGATTTATGGATTTCTTTATTTTCGTTATTTAGAGTAAATGTCTACTGTAGATCTCCTATAAATGTCTCCAGAAATTAAGCACCAGATTCAGATGATTCACACTAACAGCAATTAAGATGCTGAGTCCACATAAGTGTCGAGGAGGTCAGTGCTCAGGAAATATCATTTCTTTTCAGCCGGTGTGATGGTGCCAAATGTGCCGTGAGACAAAAGGAGACCAAAAGGGACAGAGGCAGCTCTGTCTTGAGCTGGGTTTCTCCCCAGCTGAGACAAGGGTACAACAGATGAGGAGAACTAGGGCGACGTTTAGTGAAATGTTTCACTGTCAAAATACAAATAGGAAACTGTATTCAATATCCAGCACAGCCTTATTGGAAATTCCTGAATGAAGAACAGCATAAAGCAAAGCACTACAAAAACTCTGTCCAAAAAACCCCAACAAACATAGGACGAAGCAAGCAGAGAACAAGACTGACCCTACAAACCTTGGGAAAGCTGCATAAAGTGTTATTTTGCTGATTGGCTATTGCTTATGTCATAGAGCTGAGAATAAATGGAGACGAGTACTAATCATGACTCAATCAATGGAATAATTTTAAATTTTCATATTCTGCATGCAGAGCTCCTTGGGCTTCCCCCTTTTCACTATTTTTCTTGTTGCTTTCAAAATGTGTTCATTGAACTGGACCAGTTTCAATGGCTAGCTAAGACTAATCATAAATTAAGGAACCTCTCTTTTTAGAAACATCTCCTTGATCCATTGGCCCTGGATAGGGAGAGGAAGAATTTGGCACGAGGCTGCAGAATATAAATTGCTATTTTGGAAGCACCTCTTACCAATCTATGTCTGGAGCCAGCATGCAAGAAGAATTCACCTGAAGTGGACACAGCTATTCGCTCGGGGATTAACTTGTTGCAGTTGCAAATGAATCATGAAACCAGCTTTGGCAAAGCTGAGCCTGGACCCACGGTGGAACTGAAATAATGTATGTGAAAAACCTGAACTGGATTACGAGGCCATCTGGAATGCATTCGCCTTATGCATTAGGAGTAGCAGTTTCCTTGACAGAGGTTGTGAAATATTAGAATTCCTAATGGAAGAAATATGGTAGTGCAAAATGACACAAAAATCACACAACCTCATTCCCTGACACGGAACAGTGAAAATGCGAATCTTTCTCTCAAGGGTACTCTATCAATCCTTTGCAAACAAGGCACTTCAGCAGGCAAAGGAGGGGGGGGCCTGTCAGGGGTTAACCCTTCTGCACCACCACTGCCACGCAGGGCAGGAGACAGCTTCCCTCTTTGTGGAGGCCAATAGTGGGGAGAAACTGTGGCAATTATGAATCCGTGTATGGAACTCCTTCCGAAACAGGGGGTACTTTCTTCTCAGGCAACCCTAGGGGTGGTATAGACCCCAGAGATAGACTCATGCCACTCTTGCATCCCTCTGGATGTTCCCTCACTTCAAGAAGGATATAGAGGTGCTTGAACATGTCTGAAGAAGAACACAGCTGGGGAAGGGTCTAGAGCACAAGACTTGTGAGGAGCAGCTGAGGGACCTGGGCTTGTTCTGCCTGGAGAGAAGGAGGCTCAGGAGAGACCTTCTGGGTCTCAACAAATCCCTGACAGGAAGTTGGAGCCACGTGCTCTTTTCCCAAAGAGCAAGAGATAGGGCAAGAAGAAATGGCCTCAAATTGTACTTGCACATCTCAGTCTGATGATGACATCCAACTAGAAAGCAGTTTGTGTTTTACTCATAAAATCAGTGTCTCCCCAAGCCAACCATCCTATGCCACAGTGTCTCCAGAGGTAAGAGACAATGACTTGTAGCACATGTGGTGGAAGTTGATGTAATATTCACTTTTTGTCTAGCAGAGAACTTTGTTTATTTGCATTAATGACTGAGGAAGGCACCACAGGTTATCAGCTTTTGTGAGTTCGCTAGGAAATGATACAGCAAAACAATAAACAGTAAAAACAACCACAGGTAATACTCAGAACGAAGCAATTTGTCCACATCACTCAGCAAGCATCATTTAGTTTAAAACAGAAGCTTATTCTAACTCAGAGAAAACAGGAAGAATCAAAAGATATTTCCACTGCTGCTTTGCAGAAATGTGGTTGCAGATGAGGAAAAGAAAACCAGACTGGGGCTCTACTCAAGTGTGCAGGATTGAGGTGGCCAGAAGCACAGGGCTGAGCTGGGAGATGGCACACGGACCACTGCTACCAGCATGTTTGAGGGCAACCACAAACCCTTTGTTTGATGGGATTTCTTTAACAGGTTGATTGGGTGTCCTACACTTGTGTAATCCCAACCAGGGGCTTTTTAACCAGAAGGTCTTCTCACCAGACTTAAGGATCACATTTATACTCAATAACTCTGAGCTAGTACAACAGGACACCAGAAGGGATTGCAAACCTGGCCAGATGCGTAAACTATCCATCATAAAATGAAGCTCACAACCATAGAGGAAATGTTGGATGAACTTAGATGTCATGGCCACACTTCTGACAGGGTTTTTATAGCTCTCGTTCACCCTCTGCATGGATTCACTGGAGTCCTCTTGGATAATGTACATTAAAGATGTATATTAACTGCTTTAGGAAGCCAAACACTGGGTTTAAAGTACTTTTCAAAATCCCACCCCTGGTCTCCCTCACTGTGATTTCCAAGGCGCACAAAGCTACTGTTTATTGCTACTTCCCTGCAGAAAAGGGAACAACTCAAAGATAGATTTTTCTGTTTAGAAAATAGGTCTGGGTTGAATTATTCAAAAAGGCTAAAACAATACCCGGCCCTAGCAAACGAAGACAAGGCGTAGAAGACTCCAGAGCTAAGGGGCTTTTATACAGCAGCCAATTGTTATGACTCCTTTTAATTAAATACAAATGAATTAATTGATATGAAGTACTGCTAGGCAATTATTTTGCTGACATTTTGTCTCTTTTGAGACACACTTGTTTACTGCATCTATCATCTGCCAAAGCCTACCACCATTCTGGGCTATTTTTAAACATGTAAAGAGTTAAAACTAAGTTTCTACTGTCAGAAACTTTTACATTAATTTCATATTTGTGTTAATGGTACGCACATTAGACCCAATAGTATTTACATTTTTTAATCCATCTCCCGTCCCTAGGCCATCATTGTACATGAGATATTGCATCTTAATGAATTTTTCTAGTTAAAGATTTTTTTAAATAAATGAATAAATAAATAAGTAATGAAAGACTGGTTTTTATCTCACTGTATACAAGTTTACTGGTTGATGTTATTTATTTTATTCTTTTTTTTTTTTTTTGGCTTTCTGGTTTGCAATTAAATCTTTTAAAAAAAAAAATTTCCAAAGATGTTAATGAAAGTCCAAATATGATAGCTGGTTTTTGAGCAAACCTTCAACAGCAGCAGCAACAGCCATGAGCACTATATTAGCCTTTAAACAGTAGGTAAAATTGAAGGTTTATCTGGAAAACCATAACTGGCCAAAACAATTTTACATCCTCTGATTATTTGGGGGAATTGCTGGGCTTGAGCTACCACATGACATATCCTCCAGTATGTGTGTGATCCATTTTCTAAAGTCAGTGACATATCCCCCAGTGATTCCAATGTGCAGGATGAGATCACAAGCGACTTGGACCCTTCAGACAGAAGCAACATACATTTCAGTTCCAGGAGAAGGAAAGAATCCACAAGATTTTTAAACTTGATTTTGGTGTGTTTAGGGTTTGGCTCTATAGTGGCCAGAAGCTCTTGGAAGCATCAAGCCCTGGGAGAGCTGCTGGCTGTGAAATGAACTGCAGACATCCAGGACACCCAGAAGCTGAGCCCCTCCTTGCCAGATATCTAATAACATAAGCTGGCAAGCTTTATATCTTCCTATCTATATGATGCTTTTCTGATGTGTACATTAAAATAAATAGCAGGCTGGAGGATAATTAATTTAATGTTGGTGAACTAAATTAGCCCACTGGAGCGCAAACAGCCTTCAGAGATGGGTAACATGAAACTGTGCAACATGCACATCTAAAGACCAAAGTACTCAGAAACACCACCACAGTGTAAGTACTGAGATACCAGTTGACTTAACACCATGATCTACGCATCGAGCTCTAGCTGTACATTAGGCTGAGTGCAGACAGAGCAATTACTTCCACTAATGCAACTCTATTCCTAAACAAAAAGACCCAGGTGGCCAGGGATGGCCTTGTACCCCAACATGGTTAACAAGTCGATGGGATGTGCTAAAGACCTCTGTATAACATACAAATAGAATCAAAGAATCATAGAATGATTTGGGTTGAAAGAGACCGTTCAAGGTCATCTGGTCCAACCCACCTGCAGGGACATCTGCAACTAGAGTAGTTTGCTCAGAGCTCTGGTCCAACCTCATCTGGGATGGTGACAGAGATGAGACAGCAACCACCTCAGTGCCAAAAATTTCTCACTTCAGTCTAAATCTCCCTCTTTTAGTTTAAACCATCACCCCTTTTCCTGTCCCAACAGGCCCTGCTCAAAACTCTGTCCCCATCTTTCCGACAGGCCCCTTCAAGTCCTGCAAGGACACCAGAAGGTCTCCTCAGAGACCCTCCTTCTCTCCTGGCTGAACTCTCCCCTTCTCCTCTCCAGGCTGAACCCCTCCAGCTCTCCCATTCTATCCCATCAGAGGGTTCCAGCCCTCCAAGCATTGCTGGGGCTCCTCTTGCCCTGCTCCAACAGGTTCCTGTCTAAGGCTATATTTTTTCTTTCTCTAGGAGAGGGGACTTCCATGTACTCATATGACTCTAAGACACAGGACTTTGATATGCCTTGACTATGTCTGTTTTCTCTTAGTGGGTTGGGCCACCAGCAAGCTCCTGTAACCTTTCCTTCTGATCAAAGCACATGAATGGACATGCAAAAACTGGCTTGAGGAGAGTGCCTCTGCTTTTCCTATTTACCTATTACCCGACTAGACATATTTACACATTAATCATACTTAGAGGACTTAGCAAAAGCCATCAGTCACTTAAACTGTCCCATCTTTATCTGGAGGCAACAGATTACTGCTGCCTATCTGCCAGACAGACCATGTGAAGTTCCTGATGAAAGGCAGCATGCAACCAAAGTTACAGGCACAGCACACAAAACTTGGCACCACTTTGAGCAGCCCCCAAGACAAAGACAGAGGAAGAGATGGGAGAATGGAAACTAGACAGACATTCCCACTCCACATCTCCCCGGGGACCACTGATGATGACCAGCCTCTTGGAAAATCGAGGCACTAGTGATTCCTGTGACCACCTGGAGCACCAGGTGAAGAAGAGTGTGTGAATAATGCTGTCCCTTTGGCACAGGACAGGGATAACTGCACAGAGTTCCACCTCAATGCTTCAGAGCTGTCATCATCGCACAGGGTGCAAAGAGCAGCTCCACATCTTGCTTTACAACAAAAGACCTCTCATGTGGTTGCCTTCTCCTGCCCTGCCTGTGCCAAACCCCAAGCCTTACTTGATTATTTCCACTGGCTCAGCTAGTGGAGCAGTTACTTTGGCTCACCAGAAAAAAAAAAGAATAAGAAAATAAAATTTTAAAAAGCTTGTGTTGCTGCAGCTGAAATTTCACAGCAAGTCTCCTGAGATGCCATGCATGAATAAAGAAGTAATTATGTGTCCTCCCTCATTGCCCTAGCACATTGCCATCTCCACCAGTGCTGTTGTCCCCCATTCTCATGGAGGTAACACCAGCACAGGCAACACCTAGGGAAGGATGAGCCATCACATGGTGCTAGACCCAGAAATGCTGTGTGGAAACAGCCTAATAATGAACAGCAAGGGTGCTGAAATCAATCTCCCAGCAGGACAACAGGAAGATATTTCAACCATTTCCTTTTTCTTTTTTTTTTTTTTTTTTTTTTGTAAAGTTTCTCTCACCCTTTCCCACTTTACTCTGTTTCCTAAAACCCCATGAGGCAGGAACAGCCCCATCCATCCCAGTCGAGCCTCTGGTCATGTGCAGCTTTCACAAAGTTATTTGCACAGGTTCACAAGAGATTGTAGGACAGTGTTTCTCCACCAGGACTCGCTTCCCAGACACCCACTGTCTGCTCCCGAGCATGGTTACTGTCACACCCAAGAGCAAGACAGTCCCATCAGCCAATCATGCCTCAGCACCACATCTTTATGCATGTATTTAAGGGTTTACAATACAATAAAATTTACAGCTCGTATAATTAAGAATATGCCAGATTAAACAAACTAAAGCTCAGCTTTAAAGGCGAGAGCTCTATCAGATCAAGACAGTGTGCAGGAAAGAAATTTCAAATTCAAATCAACAACATCTGAAGGCTTGGAACACAAAAGCCATATAGGAGTTGCTGGGGACTACTACGAGACCCATATCCTAACCTCAAGGTACAATTCATGGCACGGGGCATTAGAAGGTCATGAAGATTAATTGAGTGCAAAGGTTAGTTGGAGATTTGTGGGGAAGCTGCACTGCTCTTTTTTTTTTTTCTCCATAAAGGTAAAAAAAAAAATTTCTATTGAAATTTGCATTCAGGAAAGACTCTTTGTCTCTCTGGTATATCCCCGAGAGTGAGAGAGTGGAGTAGAGGAGAGGGGAAGCCCAAGCAGAAGCCCTCAGAAGGGCTTTGGAGAGTCCCCCCAACCAGGTTGCTCTATCCATCTTGGCCCTATGTGATTTTTGGATCCAGGACTACCTCCTTAAATAAACCCAACTTTAACCATTCTCCAGTAGATTCACATTGGAGTGAGAAGTGGTGGTCCCAGCTGCAGGAGAGCAAAACAGGGATGAGAAGGGTCAACAGGAGCAGACACTTCTGCAGGAGCTGACTTTGGAGAAGACCCCCAAGCTGGGCATGCAATAGAAATGTGTAGATGAAGCATAGGATTTTGGCATCATGACAGGAACATGTGCTTGGAAAAACTGCCTAGTCTTGCAGAGGATACAATCAGTGACAACCAAACCAGACAGGCAGATGAAAACACACAGAGGAAATAAAATTTCTCAAGGTTCACAGCCCTCATTTTTCCTCTACCACTTTTTGCCAATTTTCAGGTAATAATAATTTTTTTTTTTTTTTTTGCATGCAGTTTCTCTTCTCCTGCACCAGAACTGGACATTTTTTTTTTTTTTTTAATGTAAAATATGAAGTTTTCAGTCTTTTTCCCTTATTAGATTCCCCACAAGGTAAGAACATGGTTGACAAACAATATGAGCACCAAGTCTTGGAATTCAATACTGAATATTATATTACGTATCACATCATATCAGACAGCAAGAAAAAAGAATCTTGCTTCATAAAACAGGACACCAGTGACAAAAAATAGAAGGCTGAAACCAGAAAGCACAATCCTGTACCCATGCAGGAGATGTCCCCTCCTATACACCAGCTTTCCTTGCACACAAAGTTCAACAAACAGTAAGTTATGCTTTTCTGCAAAATTACTCTACTATAGATTTTTACAGTCTTCAAAGAAACTTATTTTAGAAAAGCTCTGAGGTCAGCAGCAATCTCCATTTTCCCATTTGTTTCAGGCAAGCTGTGCATGGCATTGGCATTAGGTATATATATTAGTGAGTGTGTATAAATATAAAAATATTTGTTTCAGTTTTGAAATCATGTTTCATGTACAGTTTGTGCCAGATTTCAATAAGCATCTAATTAAGATAGATTTTTTTTCATCCAGCGCTCTTGCAAATTCTATTTTATTGGAGCTGCTTCAAGTACTGCAGACTATCAAAGCAGCAAACAAAGCTGCAAGTTCAGCAGAAAGATATTTTCATAAAATCATAGAATGGTTTGGGTTGGAAGGGACCTTAAAACTCATCTGGTCCAACCCCCCTGCAGGGAGCAGGGACATGTGCAACTAGAGCAGGTTGCTCAGAGCCTTCCAAACAAAAAAGTGACCAAAAAAAAAATGTTAAATTGAGTTATAAATAGTTTTGATGGCATTTAAAGATGCATGTTGCTGGTAAATGTTTGGCATCTCTTCAGCAATGATAACACACCTAACATGCATTTCTCATTAAACCATTTTCATTAGCATGGTGCTGAGCAACTTCTGAGTATCCTTTAAAACAGCTTCAAAACAAAACCTTTCCCCATTTCTAGCCATTTTCACTCATTTGGTCCTTAAAGGGACTTACCCCTTGCTCCCTGCTGGAAGGTGTGGAGGAGAAGCAGGAAACCCAACAATGTAAACAACACACCTCACAAGCCCCTAGAAAGTTTGGCAACAAATAAAGACCCAAATCTTGGATTTATGATGCTCTAGGACTGGCTTTCCTATTTTAGTTTAAGGATGTAGTTACAAGGATTTCTTTTCTGCTAGAACCTCTTAATATCTACATCTGGTGAGTGGGAGTCACAGAAAGGAAAAATACAAATTGCTAATCTCAAGCACATTGTTGCCCTCATTGTCAAAACCAGGGAGTCTATTAAATGTACCTAGAATTTTCAGAACTTCAAAAAACTCTGAACTAGTAATGTCTTTACCATTTTATAACACTCAGGCTATTTTTCCCATCATTTAAACATAGAAAGAAAATGTCTTGCTTCCTTATTTAGTGCACTTGGAAAACCATTATCAATCATCAAAAATATGTATTAGACACATTTATTCCCCTGACAAATTTATGCCAGAAAACTGATAGACTTATTATAGAACCTCTTCCCACAACAACAACAAAAAGTCCATGGTTTCACGTGCTTTTCTCAGTTGTAGAATTTGGGGAATAAAATCTTTATCCAACAACACACTCCACGGAGCCAATATCTGATAGTTTTCTGAGAAAAATCTTCCCTCTGCCAGGTTCACATATTGAAAATATTATAAAGGTATTA
The DNA here is from genome assembly GCA_025447755.1 of Corythornis vintsioides. Classification (NCBI taxonomy): domain Eukaryota; kingdom Metazoa; phylum Chordata; class Aves; order Coraciiformes; family Alcedinidae; genus Corythornis; species Corythornis vintsioides. The sequence goes on along the minus strand of JAOEGS010006527.1, from coordinate 50,957 downwards.
TTATCCTCTATGACTACCTAAAAGTCTAAAAAAGTAAGTGTATTACATGGATTTTTTTAATCCCTGGATGTTCTAGTAATCAATAAAGCAGATTTAAATCTTTTCTCTTTTTTTCTATCACTATTAGGAGAGGGGAAGAGTCATAAGACACATGTTTTAAGGATATAATTTATTAGAAAAGTTTCAGTGTGGTTTTGCTTTGTGGGTTTTCTTCTGGGTTTCTTTTTTTTTCATCAGCAGTGAATCTCCGCTCATCAGGATTTGCAATAATACGCTTATTGTATCTGATGTTGGGAATCCATCCTTTGTAATACTTCTTGACATAATTGCAGCTTTTGACACACTCAATCGTGGGATCCTTCTAAACCATCTTGAAAAATATGTTGGTCTTTCAGGTTCGGTTATTCAGCACTTCAAATCTTATTATAACCATCGACTACAGTTTGTTAATATAATTTCTTTCCATTCCTCCCCTTACATTGTCATCTGGAGTCATCAGTTACAATGTCATCTGCAGTCCCACAGGGAACTCCTCCTGGTTCCACACACTCCTTTATCTACCTGCTGCCTTTAGGAGCTACGAAACCCCAGCTACAGAGACATGGGCTCCTCTTATCACACTCCTGCTGACATTCAACACTTTAATTTTCTATTCCTTGTGCCTATTTATTTGATCAATATTCTAATGCTTTTCCCTCCTGCTCAGCTATTTAGATGAGACACAGTTTAAAAAAATAAAAAACAAACAACAAAACGAAAAAAAACCCAACATTTTGAAATTATGTCCTAGACAAGTAGAAGCAAACCAAGTTTTAGATTACATACTTTTTTTCACAGCCAGGTGATTCATATTAATGTGCTTTTCAATTCCAGAATTGCTTGTTTTATTTATAAATTTCCACATATTTGGTCATGTAAAACTGCCCAACAATACCATAAAAACTCAACTATGAGCTGTAAAAAAAGGCATGAAGTAAAGAAAAGGAGGAAAGCAAAGCAAAAGCAAAAAAAAAATCAGTACTGAGCTGCATCCAAATTTCACCAGTTTGATTACTATTTATGATGCTATCTCTGTAGTATGGTACCAGTCAATCTGAGTTATGGTACCAGAATCTGAACTTTAATAGATAATATTACCACAGACTCCCCATAAAATGCAACCAGGAGCTGCCATTTCAGAAATACTGGGTACCTGTAGCTCCCACAGGGTTTGGTGAGCTAGACCAAACACCTAGAGCTCCAAAAACCCAATCCAGTTCTCAATAACACAAATACTTCTCCTCCAGCAGTAAAAGATTAGCAGGAAAGAGAAGCATCCATCTCTTTCCCCTGCAACAGCAAATGGGCAATTTCTGATTTTCAGAGAGGTAAATTGTCACAATGTCACATAGAGTCCTGCTTCTGTTCCTCCAGCTTTTACCTAGTATTCTCAATTTGCCCTCATTAAATGAATCTCCCAGTCAGGAGCAAACAACAGGTATTGGTATTGTCAACACCTAATTTCTTCTTCTTAAATAAATATAATTCTACATTTTTTAGGACATGCAATCTCATAAATAAATAAACAGAGCTGGGTACTTGTAAAATAATGGTCATTCATCTTGCCAAAATCCAACATTGCTACCAAAGCCACCCAGTAACTTGCCAGGGTATAGGATGGGGAAAAAAAAAGGGGACATGTCTGCATACAGTGAAAAATGGGTCAGGGTCCACACTTCTGGTTTGCAAAACCAAACTCTAGATCAGAATTGCTCTAGTCTACAACTATGTTTTATTCAAACAAACAAATTCCAACAATAAGACAGTTTGAGATAGAGTTCCACCTCTAACCAGCTGAAGATGTGATGGCAGATTCAGCAGTAAAACCTCCATGCTCCCTGCAAGGGGGGAGGGTGGATGAGGTGACTTTTAAAGGTCCCTTCCAACCCAAACCAGTCTGTGATTCTATAGTTCAGCAGAACCTGGTTTTGAAGATCCCAGCAAGGCTTTACACTGACCAACAGCAACTCCTCAGAGTTTATTCTATGCCCTCACTCAACAGCAAACCCTACAAGCTCAGGAAACCCTCAAGGTCTAAGGTGAAAAATTTATGGTCAAGCCAAAGAAGAGGTGTGGTAGGCTGTGGCCAAAAATGAGTCCTTTGGCCAAAAAAACCCCAGACCTCTGAGCCCTCCACGTCCTTTCCATGGTAAAGGTGATCCATGCACCTCGACAAAATGTGTCTTCAGTGATGGGAGCCCAGTGCAGCTCAGGGAGGCTCAAGGGCTGATCCTCGATTTCCCCTGACTATAGCCAAGCATGGTAACGACATCCATCCTCAATCCATGTAACAGATGCTTCTATACCCCGACGTACTGTTTAAAACCTGTTCTGTTGAAATTAGTCTTTTGTCAGCTTTACTACGTTGTTAGGAATAATTCCATATTTCACAGTTTAATGATTACATTTCATTTCTGCTATCTTCTGCTGTGTACAAATTCAGTGGGACTCCTGGGAGGAATGGCATAAAGAGACAAACTTACGGATTGGGTTTGTTTCTTTTTTTTTTTTTTTTTGCTATGCATTTTTATAAATTCAACAGTTTAAAAGAAACGTCAAGATAAGAATGAGATAAACATAGGAGTGGGACAGAAGAAAAAGGAATAAAGAAACTCTGGATAGATGCAGTAATATTATAAATATATTTCCTTTTATATCACCAGATTCTCTCATTTCAAATTCCCTAATTATCACCAGGTTCTGAAAGTTTCTTGACAGAGAAAGAATTTAATTATATGCAAGATTTTCTGTATTCCATTTGACTACAGTACTAATATGCTCAATCTCTGTGTCTAACCATATCCTAGTAAGGTTAAAAAGTCAATGTAACCACACACACCTTTCTTCCAACTGTATTTTAAATTCCTTTCTTGTTGATAGTGGCAGTGCTGTCACTGAGCAACCCTAATGCAAATTAAAAAATTAATGGATCAGGCATGAGAATAATTACTGCAGAAAAGGCCCGGGCTGTGCTTTTTCCAAATAGACTGCATGGGACTGATGCAGAAATGACCCAAGTGGGCCCTACTGGCTTATTCAATAAGGGTCCACTCAAATTCCATCTGTGAACATTTGGTCAGCTTTTTTTTATGGCAATGAGGCTATTCCTCCAAGTTCAGATTAATTTTTGTGCACATCTGCACACTCACCTAATCCCTACCCACATGCTGCTTCAATTACAATTAAAAAGAGCAAGTTAAAATCTTACGCAAATTTTAATCACAATTAACTCTATAGTGTTATTAAAAAAAAAAAAAATCTAAAAAAAACTGTCTGGTTTTTTTTGCCACATCATTTCAAGAAGAAACCAGTTAGTCTGGTGAACCTCCAACCACTGCCCTCCTGGTTTAAATTTTGCCTTGAACAGGAGCAAGTGTCACCAGAGTTTTGGAGCTATCCAAGTCCCAGGAAGCAGCATCCCACCACATGTGAGCATGCTGAAGTATTTCATTGTGCAAATCTGGAGTTTACTTTGAGATCAACAGGTAAATTACTGTTTTCAAGCTCTGATTATGATCCCCGAATGCCTACGATCAGTATCATTGTTTTAAGCAAACAATTGCAAGGGCATTAAATAAAACATGCAGCTCGTGGAGCATTTCCATTTTGAGCATAGCATATTAATAGGAAGGAAGAGGAGAAAGATGACAACTAGAAATGTCAGCTGGTTTAATCATACTTAATAGGCGAAGACCGCTATAACTTTAAGACTGCAGCTTAGCTGACTTTGGAGCTTAGGTTTTTATTTTTCTACTTTATAGCATGCTTCAAAACTACTTGGACAAATACAAAACAAGAATTACAGTGCACCATAAGTTATTTTAATATCCTGTAGTGGTGTATACTTCCAATGAAATCCCAAGACTATTATTAAGGTTCTGTGTTTGTGTGAAAATGTCAAGTTGTTTCGAGTGACTACATACTCTAAATTATATATAACTGTTACTTTATAGCTAATAGGCACTAAAATTACTTTAAAACAGAAATGTAAAGTTATATTTTCATCCTTTTTGACAGATAATAAAGCTTATTTATGAGATACATTTTCTCAAGTATTAAAATATATAATGTTTACCAAAACATTAAAAACACCAATACTTGATATTTAAGCAAGAAACAGAGCCATCATCAAGATGTTTTCCTGGATATAGTCAGCATGAAGTCAAATAGATGATAACACAATCATTTCACTTGTGAAAGTCATTTGTTAAACCAGTAAAAAAAAAAAAAAAATGAGGGGAAAAAAAGAAAAAAGCTGTGTCTCAAAATGAGACTTAGATGCTTTTCCTCTGCCCATCATTAAACTGCAGGTGCAGGATCCTCATATACATCTTTTAGCTAAAACGATGCCACATGCTAAACACTCCCACTCTTTATTTTAAATAGCAGCCGCTAAGACACGTTGCTTAATTGCTTTGATGTCATGTCTCTACCCAAGGAGGCAGAGGGAAGGGGGGGGAAAGAAAGTTACTCCTTTTTATAAGCACGATGGAAAGGGACCTGAGCACGAGAGTAATTTCTTCCCTTGTAAACTCCAGTTAAGATGGAGAATTTATGAAAGGGAAGATTTCTGTCGGCACGCCGCACGCTCAAGCGCGCGCACTCGTGGCTAACCCACCAATTATTCAAGGTCTAAAATAAAAAGGCTTCACATGCAAATTGCCCTTGTTTATTTATCCCCGGCACTTAGTAAATAAAAACACATAAACGTCGGGATCTATCTTGTTCTCGGGCAAAGAGCGGGGGGACGTCGGGTCGGCGCCAGCCCTGACGCAGCCCGGCGTGGAAGGCAACCTTCAGAGAAGGTTGCAGGAGCTAATTGCTCATCCCTGGCTGTGACTGGGATTACCTCTTCTGCTGAGGGGCTCGTGGTGAAATTTATGCTCCGCAGTTCCGCCGCTCTGCTGTACGATATTATGCCAAAGCATGAACAAAAGGAAATTACCCCGAAGCAATGGAGTGCCACAACGCATTGTCGCTATTAATCTTTCAGTAATGGCAATGCTAATTTGACACGATGCATAGTAATTTATTAATAGAAATATTTGAAGTCCTAAACCTAAAATATTCCATGTGAGAAAGGACGGCTCTGGAAGTGGGTTAGGGGAACGTGAAGCCTTTCACCTCCAAAGCTCTACCTTTGATTTGACCTGAGAAGGAAGATGTGACCTGATGCTGGACAAGAGGACGAGATTCAAGTTTTGGGGAAAACCAGAGTAACTGTTGTGTCAGGTGAAACCAAGTGCAACCCATGAGTTGCACAGGGCCAAGAGACCAGTGCTGGACGTCAGCCCTGGCTGAGCCCGATGGTTCTATGATCAGGGAGAGGCAGGAGGGTTAATGCCAGGTCCTTGGCATAGGCAATTATTGCCAGGCACTGGTCGGCAGGGGATGCTCCTGCATCAACCAGCTCGTTGCTTTCTGGGAAAGGGGGGGGCAGCTGGGGTGCAGACCCTGGGGGCCCCTGGCCCCCCACGCCGAGCCCGCTGCCCAGCCTTGGTCTCGGCAGGAGGGCACAGCAGGTTGCTCCCGGGCATCGGAGCTCCTACAAACTGTTTGGCCGTGTTTATAAAAGGGCTAATCCATGTTCACATCGCACGGGCTTTGTTCCTTCTCCTGAGCCATCATTAACTATTAATCGAGGGTGGGTTTCTTCAAAGGTCTGCTCCATTTGTTGTTTGCTCTCAGAAAACAGGAGCCCATTTAGGATTCAGGAGAGCACTAGGCAGGCAGAGATATTTGTAAACACCATAATGGTCATGGTAATAGATTTAATGTGTTTCAAAAAAACAAAAAAGAAAAAAAAATCTAACCCAAACAACTAAACAATAGGAGGAAAAGGAAGGTGTGGGATTTTTTTATACTGAACCTCACCAGAAAACTGCAGAGGAACTTAATGATTTGTTATGAGAGTGACACTAGAAAAACCTGGGGAAGCCTTAAATTCCACCTGTCTGATTAATGTCAAGGTTACGTTCGATCTACATTGGTAGCACACATGAATTTCATGTCCCAAGACTTTAGTAGGAGTCGATGTAACACGAGCCATTATTTATTGGTGATAATGGCCACCAGCCAAGGTAAAAACCTGGTACAATATATTAATAGCTTGGCATTGTCTTGGGAAGATGAGGCCATTAATGCAGGTCACCTGCACTATATAGTGCCGACCAGATTCAGGTGGAAGCCATCAAAAACTTCTTCTTAAACTGGAAACCAGCAGAGTTCAAACCTTGCTGGGTCAATTAGGAGAAAATACTTGCACGCCTTGCCATTCCCAGCACCTTCTCAGAGTCATTTCACCTTGACCATATTTCATTTTTTCAAGTTTAATTTCTCATTTTCTACAAAATGGTAGCCCTTGATCTGGCAAGTTTGGGAATGGGAGATGCTTTTTAGTAAGACCTTCTAGTAATATACTGCTTCCTTCTCTGTGAACCAAGAAACTGAAAATATCTACCCACAACTATTCTTTACTGTAAAGAACACTATTGAAATGCATTACTTCCCAATATTAATGGTATGACTCCAAAAACAAGGACAGAATCTTACCCTACAGATGCAAAACAACTGCTGGAAACTCATTGCCATTAAGAAGCCATAGCTACCAGCACCATCACTAGCAGACCACCATCAGCACCCTAAGAGGGCTTAGTCTGTGCATGAACATCATACATTACACTGCTTGTTCCAAAACCAGTGAAAAAATTGCCATCTATATTTAGTCTTATTCTTTGCATCCTGCCCAAAGGGTGGGGTAGGAATCCATACTTCAAACAGGACATTGTTATCACCACCCTTTTGGGCGATTTATTTGGTTTTTAAGACATGTGAAGTGCCTGTGGATACTTTTTTTAAGTTCAGGCACAGGAAGACTTCATTTATAAACCCAATACCTTATTACTTGACTTTCCTAAACTCTCTTTTCCTTTTGTTGTTTCAATTTATCTTATATCACCACTCAAGCTAGACAATGATAAAAAATAAAGGTGGGTTCTTTTGTTGTATAGAAAGTGTGATTCATTCCTTGTCTTTAACAGGCCTTCAGACCACCAGACATATGTTCAGTGTTTGGCAGCAATAACAAAAAAAAAAAAAAAACCAAACCCAACAACAGCAGCTAAACAAATATATATATTTGTAAGGATTATAAATCAGTGGAAGTTATTCTGGCACTACTTTATATAAGACATTAGTGGGAGTATATTTGAAATATTGTGTGCAATTCCGGTCACTATATTACAGGCAGGACATTGTGGAGATTGAAAAGGTGCAGTGGAGGGCAACCAAAATGATTCAGGATTTGGGAGATATGAATGATGAAGATGAATTAGCTGGATAGAGGCTGTGTTACTTAAAGACTAGGCTCTGCAGGACTCCAGAGGCGTCCTGCATGGGCATCCCTCTGAGGATGCCCACCCCCTTCCCCCCTCCTTGGGCTTTGCCTGCCCCAGCAGCACATTGGCAGCCCCCCAGGACAACGGGCAATGGGGAGCTTCTCGCCCGGCTACAGCTCAACGAGAAATAAGTGGACTCGCAGCTACAAGTTGCGGGAGTAGTAAATAATTCAGCAGCATGAAAAAACTGACAGGGAGGAAATTATCCATCCATTCATGTACTGAATTTAAGATTAGAGGAGCTAAAAAACGCTGCACATAAAGTAGTGCTAAAAGCAAAATATTGCCTTTCAGAAAGGAAAGCGTATTTTTTTCTAACTTTTTTCTTAAGATGGGGAAAATGAAAGGCTCCTTTTTGCACCTGCAAAAAATTACTTCTGCTGCAGAAAAAAAAAAAAAAAAAAAAAGTTGTATACGAGAACAGAGAGGGTTTGTGAAGGTGAAAGGGTAAATTGTGTTCTTTGCAAAACATGCTGCTGATCCCGTGGTTATCAGTGTGGCCATGCCATGGGAACACCATGTCAGGGCTTCATGGAAGAGCCAGCAAAGAAAACTTTTCCTGGAGAGAAAAACAGTCAGACGAAATCACTTCTTCTCTACCACCTGAAGAAAAGCCAGTAATTCCTAGAATTAAATGTACTCTACATATCTTTTCCTCTCCATTTTCTCTGGATGTCAGATAGAAGTCTGACAGCATCAAAGAGTACACTGACATAAAGAAGGAAGAGAAAAAGGATAATGCAAAAAGATGTAGTTTTTGTTTTGTACAAGGGCACAAATTCCCACACTTCATCCTAAACAAAGTATATTCCTACCATTCTCTCAGGCAAAAGGATCTGAGGAAGTCACAACTTTAGGGGAAGTGGCGGTTGGATGGAGTTCTTCTAAAATATCTTTACTTCATTTTCATTTTGCCTCAAAAATTAAGGTACAGAAAACACACATGACTATTTGTTCTGCTGTGAGGTCTCAGTCTGGAAAAGCACTCAAGGCTGCCCTTAATTAAGCACATTTATATGCCAGGCATTGCTGTTTCCGACTCCTGACACACTACAAAGTAGTTCAATCTACCCTACACGGGGTAATCTCAGCATCTCACTTGTGGAGTCAGATATCTCTAAGGCTAAATCAATCCGGTGACTGATGTTCAGTGGAGGCTTAAGACATTTAAATATAATATCCGACTTCCGAGGGGATAAGTATTCCACGTCTCGCTGCTGTGACCTGTTCAAAATGCAGAAAACGGAGATCCGTGTGCTGGGAAATGGGAGAGAGGAGCCTGAGAAAAAGAAAATGACTTCAAGGAGATGGGAGTGTGACCTCGGCATTGGCCAGTTCAGGTAATTTTCACCCTCTGGCAGGACTGCACCATGTCAGAGGCCAAATTACAACCTATCTGGTCAGTGAGACTTGAAGCTCAGGAGATTTTGTGGAGAACAGAAAGCTACAAGAGCTCTATATATCTGTCAAGGGCTAAATTACGTTATGGATGAGAGTAGACTCCAGTTTGGGACAGTTCAGAGATCTTTAAGTGAAATTTTCCTACCTAGGCTACACCTGCTCAGATCCAATTCTTTAGAGAAAACTACAGCTACAATTTTGAAAGCAAACAAATCCCATTTTTGAATACCACTTTATTTCCTACTATTTTTTGCATGTAAGACAAGTTAAATCCGTCATCCCAGCCATGCTCACTTAAGAACTTTGAATGTAAAGACATAATTTATTTTCTTTAAGGGGAATTTTTCAAGAAGATGTATAAGGAATATTGATACCAACAGTAAGAGGCGCTAATACCTTAATCATAGCCAGAAAGCAGTGTGACTCGGCCCAGAAATTCCTAAAGTATTTACTAGACTCCAGGGATAAATATCCCTACTAGAATAAAAATGTTTCCTTCTCAAAAGCTGAACCATTCTTAGTAAGAAGCTCCATGGGACTTTTTTTCTCCAAGATCTTTCACTCTACAGCTCATGCTCCTCTACACCAGTTAGAAACAAAAGGAAGAATTTTTTTATGCTGAGGGTGGCAAGATCCTGGCCCAGGTTGCCCAGAGAGGTGGTGGCTGCCCCATCCCTGGCACCATCCCAGGGGAGGTTGGTCAGAGTTCTGAGCAACCTGCTCTAGTTGCAGATGTCCCTGCAGGGGGTTGGACTGGATGGCCTTGGAAAGCCCCTTCAAACCCTAAATATTCTGTGATTCTATGTCCATGATATAGTAATGACCACTTGAGGGACTTTCTAGCCTAGCTGGAAACCCATTTATGAGATAGAAGACAGAGGAGCCTGGTCCATCAGAACCACAGGACACCATCCAGCCATGAAGTTGACCTCAGTGTGTTCACTCCTCCCCGATTTTCTCTCTTTACTTAGAGGAAACCCTGTCACAAACATGGCTTAAAAGCTACAGGACTTTTGTAGAAGGGACCAACCAAATTACAACAGGAGAAATTTAGGTTTTTTGGTATCTCCAAAATTACTCATTGCATTATGACTACATACAAGGCACATACACTAGGATCTCATTCCTGCAATGCGTCAGATAAATTAGAGAAGCATAAAACAGACTATAGGCATCTGGCCCACAATACTGCTACTGTCTCCACCTAATCAGCCAGACACTGCGTGAAGTAACCCAGCCTTCACCAAGTCCTAAAACATCCACCAGGAAGCTCATTTGACTTTGGTTTCACTCTTCCAGATCTATAGGCAGAATTACTATGGAAGCCATGGGCGAGATCCTTGAATAGTTTAAACAAACATAACACAATGTAAAAGCAAATCTGTAATCTCATGTGATATTTAAAAGCTAAACTATATTTAGGTAATGTTATTTAACTCGTGTAATATGCCAAATATATTTGAAGAGTATATTTATACTGTAACTCCATTGATTTCCACAACAGGGATGAATTAGGGTTGCCTCTCTTAAGCAAATAAAATAAACATTGTACTCAATCTTTAACTTTCAAGCTAAGTATGTTCCAGCTCAAACATTCCTGTTGCCTGAAAAGCCTAATAGATTTATTCTCTGATGTCATTTTTCTCGTGTCATTTTGGAATTTGATTGCGGCGTATTTAAAATGTTGGTTGCAATCATAACAAAGTGCAGCATTTAAAATGCATTCAACACACACACTGTCCTTGCAGAGAATGGTTATTTGTCTCTGTCCTCTGAGGAAGAACACGGTATGATGAGCAAAACCTGGCGTAATAAAGAAGAATGATGTGTACAACCCCACAGAAAGAATGGCCCTTTATTTCTTAAATTAAATATGTTTGGGTGTGTTAAATATCTTATCTGATACAGTTCGAACAGAACTGTTGGACAAATAAAGGCATGCTTGCAATTCCATCCAACAAACTGTACAAACGCAGGGAAAACCTTCTCATATGAATAATTGATAAAGGATTAAAACTGTTAAAAGCATATATCTTCCATGCACCAAGGGTACTTCTCTAATAGGTTTCCACTGTGATAAACAAAGTACATCTCCTGCTTCATCATTTCGAGGTAGTTTTCAAATATTAAGCTAAGATGTTTTATTGTTTGCTGTTATTTTCTACAGGGCAACCGTGATGACAGCGTCCGAGTTCATCCTGCTGGGAGTGAAAACTGAGTGGGAAATAAGCCCATGGTTTTGGGCAGGGTGGCAGAGTTGGAAAGGGAAAGCATCCGTTGAGAAGAAGACACAGAGGCAGCGTTGCCAACATGGCAGATAAGCCACCCCAACTGCTCAGCTACATCTACTTGACTAGAGTTCTTTGATAAAGCAATAAAAGTTGCATGTTTTGTCCTAAAGCAGTCATAAGACACCACCGTGTTGGTCCAATTTAATAAGAGAGAAAACAAGTTTGTGAAGAAAAATCTCTGATTGACCCGGTGTGGTTTGTAATTATCATAGTGCAGCAATTATTGACATTTTAAAAGCAGAGAAAATGAAAACATTTTAACAAGCCCAGGTCGAGGCTGTTGAGCAAATTCCTGCTTCCCTTACATAAGTACTAACCTGACTGCCTTTGTGGGGTTTAGCCACGATAATTGTTTTCCACCTTACTTTAAATCAGCTAAAACCAGAATCTTGCATTTTATATTTCAGGAGTATCAACAGTGATAATCCATCCTGGTTCCCAGTGGCTTCCCAGTGCCACCAGTCGCAAATCTGCAGAGCGTCTGTCCCCAGACTTGGTGCAAATACAACATTCCTGTCCAAAGCTGGACAGTAATTATCATGTGACAACTGGCTGCTTTTCCATTGCAGAACATGCCTTAACGCAACTCCACTTCCTATTGATGTAGGAAATACTCCACCAGCCCCTCAGTTTACTGGAATTTATTTCACTGTATCCAAAATTAGTATCTTTGTAGTACAGCGTGTTTTTTACTCTTTCGATACCAAAACAGAAGTGCTCACACTAATCTCAAAAAGGAAAAAAAAAAGTTATTTTCCCATAACCATATTCAGATACTCCTTTAAAATATCAGATCTCATCAGAAAATCTTCAAGTGCTTGTTATTGTTAACAAGATTTGCCTGTGTATTTGTATCAATAGGTAACAGCAAAGAAGGGTCACAATGCTGATCTGATCTTATTGAGCGTGCCAACAACTGTGAATTTGGGTGATTTGATGAGAGGAGAACCAGAGGTCACAGATGGACAACGATTTCACAGAGTGGCCCTTCAGCTGTCACGCTGTTTGAACACCCTCTGGGGTCACCATCACCACCCCATGCACACGATACTGCTTTATCAGAAGTCTCCTTACTGTTCAAATAAACACTGAACATCCAGACAGCAAAGGTGTTAACTGCAGATTTGTTTCAAGAGCCCACAGAAACTGAAACTTTCTTCCAGACTCTCATCATTTTTGTTAAAGAACAATTCAGATGAACAGGAAATAAGCAGCATGTTTTGAAGAGCAAAAAGAATATAAAGAATTTACAGTGTTCATTCAAACACTTTACACTTTTAAGGAAAACTTTGCCTCAGCATGAAACTCACAGAGAAAATTACTTATGAGACAATATTTTAATTGCTCATGTCTTTTAAAAATGGGTTTGTGAAAGTTTTCACGGACTTTTGGACTAACAAACCCTTGAAGAACTGGCAGGGAGGTGGGTCCTGGAGCTGGGAGGAGTTGGGCTTTGGAGGACAGCTACAGAAAGCACAGGGGGTACTGGAATAAAAAGCCCTGCTCTTGGCCCTGGGGAGCCACATCAAGTGCACCCCAAACCATTCTAATTCCAATGACCAAAGACACGTGTGAAAGCACACAGGAGGTCCAGCATAAAAGGACAGAGGGCAGAATATTTGGAGTCAGCTTGCTGCTTTGCTAAGTCCCTCCTCCTTCTCTTCCAGCCAGAATGATTCTATAATTCTTACCCACAGCAAGGGAGGTTTCACCACCTCAGCCAGGACACAATCAGAAGCTTCAACCCCTCCCTGTCTTCTGGAAGAACCTCTAGATTTTGAGCACAGATTAAGCACACCGTGTCCCTTTAAAAATACCAACTTCACCTTCCTTCAGAAAAAAAAACAACATGGGAGCCTTCAACTCTGAATCTGTTTGTTGTGCACAAGTCATCCAACACTCCTAAAAGGGAGCTAATTTTTTTAGCATCCTTTGCTTTCAAAGCAACCAACTAAATGCAGAAAAGTGGGCCTTCCCCAGGGGATTGCCTCCTCCCTGTGATGCAGATCGCCTGCAGCTAACATGCAAGTAGGACAGAAAGAGAACTTGAAAATACCCAACCCTACAGACGACTCCATGAAAGACAAAGAAAAAAAAATGATTATTTGGCATGCAAAAACTGGCTCCTCATAACCACCCGCTCCGGCACCGCGTCTGGGAGGGCTCCCCAGCAACTATTCATTAGTGGCAGAGAGCAAATAATTTGTAAATATAACTATGAAGAGATCTGTGGTGATATTAATATATATTGCATCAAAACCCAATGACCTTAAGCACTGTATATTTCAAATGCCACAGAAAAGCGAGGCACTTAACACATTACATCGTGGCATTTGCCGTTAACTGCTGGTGCAAATAGAGAGGAGGCAGAGTTCTACAAAGCCTGTCTGTCTGTCCACAGCACAACGGCTCATTTCCTCCTCAGCATTAAATTACATAACCACTTGCTACAAAAAATGCTTTAAAAAAAAAAAAAAAAAAGTCAGGGAAAAGAGGAAAAGGGAGAAAAAGAAAAATTTTTAAAAGCCCCGGTACGAAAAATATATTCAGAATTTGTTTTCCAATGAAGGTCTAATAGGGTTACCTCTTAAGTCTGGATATGTAAAAAATTGCCCTTTTCACAGCTGATAAAATACAAATTAATCCTTAGAGGATTTAATATGTGCCTATTTATTACTTTCAAGTACGAAAGTACTGCTGCAATTAATATAGCCTACACTACTGTATGCGCTGCTCTGTAGCATTGTCTTTGAAACAAGAAATAGATGCAAAGCTTTTATACACAGATATGTAAAGAAACACATGGAGAAAAGGAATATATTTCTCCCTAAAATCTGAAAGAGTAGATGTGACCCGGTACCTTTTCAAAGGCTGTGTCCCTGTTGTTCCACTGCTACCACTGGAGTCAACGTGAACTCCAAAGCTTTAAATTAAGGTGTCTTTATGGGTATGAGATAATGTTATTTGTTTGCATGTTTGCAGCTGTAACTTCACTCCATTCCAAGGAATGTAAACACTTTAAAAATTAAAGAAACATTTTCCTCTCTCTTCACAGATTAATGTTTACTTAACCTCCAATTTTTTTACCTTTTTTTTTTTTTTTTTTTTGGGTACTGTTTCATTTATTTGCTTTCATTTCCAAAATTAACTCTTGGAATGCCAGTTCCAAATTCCCAGTCAAACAAGTGTGCCTGTCTTCAGTCAGAGAAGACTTGTCATTTTAGAAATTTCTGACTCTATTTGCAGGAAAAAAAAAAATACTCTTTACTTGCCTACTCCTATGCACATATATATTTTCCATCTCTTTAGCATATATTGGCCAGGTGACAAGTTTTGAGTACTTTGCACACCTTAAACATCTGCTGACTTTGAAGTTGGAGTGAAAGTGATTCATATCCTAATGTTTTTTGGAAGTGTTATTCAAAGATGGTTATTGTTATATATGTATGCACGTGCGTGTCTCGTATACATCTATGCATTTAAATAATAATAATAACCTTCAGCTCTTTCACTTATCTGCCATGGCTTCAAAAATTTTTTGCCAGAAATGGAGAACTGAAAATTATTCCATTTTTATCCTTCAGTAATGAATCCCCCAAATTACCATAAGCCTTGTTCTTTAAGTTCAGGGTAATGAGTCAGATTTTATTCATATTTTTTGAAGGGTCAAATATCTGTTTGATAGTCTCCCTTTGTTTATTCATCACCAAAGTCTATATAATTTCCTGCGTGGTCGGCCGTGTATTTACAGTCTCTCCAGCAGTATTTATTTAGGGTAAAAGACCACCTCAGCAGCACTTCTGCATTACGCTGCTTCTTCTGTCCCATCTCAGCCCATGGAGCTCTTTTGACAGACAGCATGAAAAAAAATCTGCATAAGGAAAAGTAACTGACAGCTGGGGTCAGACTCTCTCTGTTTAATGACACTGCCAGTTACACATTTTGAATTGTTTAAATATGAGTCTACAGCTTCAACGATCATCATCTCACTGGTTCCACTTTTCATACCCAACAGCCAGGAAAGTGACACGTAATTACACACTTACTGATGGTATCGCCGGGGCCGATAATTAAAACTGCCACGGGAGGATTGCTATTGCTAGTCTACAGCTGGGATGTTGTCAAGAGGTAGAAACTCCAGCAGCTTTTAACGCTATCTTCTTACAGGTGGACCACGGGCGCCGGCGGTGAAGTAATAGAAAGGCCTCAGCACATCATTCACAATGTCTCGCACAAATGAAGAAAATCTATTAACAATCCAATAAGTGAAATACAAACATGCTGACCCAAGGGTTAAACTGTCTGGGTGGACGCACCGCTCGCCACAGATTCGCATTGTTCTTTTTATTATTATTATTATTATTATTTTTTAATATTTTTTTTTTCCCCTTTCGGTTGCGTTTACAGAAAAAAAAAGTCAACCAAACACAAATCACAAAACACATAAGGAATATTTTGCCATCTTTGGTAGCACAAAGGGATGTTGAGTGGGCAGCACCGGCAGAAACAATCCCTGTTTGCTTCCGATGAGCTCATTGCTTCTTGATGACTAACTAAAACTCAGGGACAAGGAACGAGCAAGCTGCCAAAGATAAACATTTGAGGAAACATGGAAAGATCTCGTTTTGCACGGGAGGTTTTGTTAAACAACAAGCGCTCAGGGTGTTGCACCAGAGATTCATGTCCTGCCTCAGCACAGACAGAGCAGGGCAGCACCAAACCAGCCACAGAAAACTGGAGAAATCAGCACAGCCGAGGTAATGGGAGCTCCACAGACAGGCCAAACGTGAGCCACATTTGCCATAAGTTTGATGCCTGACTATTGATAAACCACCCCAGGTTTTCCTCTTTTTGTCCTCAAATGAAAAGGAGATTAAAATACGGTGGGCAAATCAGTATCTACATAGTACTTGGTAGTCGTTTCATTTCATATTTCCACAATGTGCTTACCAAGCTTCTCTGGAATGAGTTAGAATCATAGTATCAGGATCACTTAGATTGGAAAAGGCCTTTCAGATCAAGTCCAAACATGAACCCAGCACAGCCAGAGCATCACTAACCCATGTCCCTCAGCACCACATCTCCACAGCCTGAAAACTCCTCAGGGATCATGGGGTCTACACCCCTGCCCTGGGCAGCTTGGGCCAGGCCTCACCAACCCTTGCAGGGAATTGTTCCTCGTGTCCAACTTAAACCTCCCCTGAGACAACATGAGGCTGTTTCCTCTTGTCCTAGCAGAAGAACAAAGCCAACTAATTACTTGACCTTGCAGTACAAAGCCCAGCACCAAAGTTCCCTGGTAGTTTTCTCTCATCAACCCCTTCCACACAGCCATGGGCAGCTGGGATTCACTGTAACCTCATCACTCAGCCATACTAGGTTGATACAAGGTGTGTTTTGACAGAAGAGCAGCTCCACATTTGCAGGTTTGATCCCCAGTTGCTGAATTCAACCACTTCAAGGGCTTCAGCTGGACTGTGGCCAAGGCCCTCATAGCTCAAGGCTTCCCATTACACCCCCTTCCTGCCTCCAGAAAACATGTGTACTACCAAATGTCATCTTCAGGCAGCTCCTCCATGCCCCCACAGCCACAAGAACTCTTCTGGCAAAGTTGCATGTGTTTTCATGCTGCTCATCCCCTTTCTGCCAGCCTGACATATCCCTAGCACATGTTGGAAGCAAGAACATTTATCCCCACACATCCTCTCACAGCCTGGCCTTGGGGAATTTACAGATGCACACAAACCTTAGAAGAGTGAGGCAGCAAATCAGAAGGATGAGTACTCAAATGCTAGAAAAGTCAGTCTGGTAAGAAACTCTTTCTCCCAAGTCCAAAACCCTGAACTTTCAACTCTTATTTTGCCTTAAAAGATTAAATTAGAGTAAGCATCACAACCAACCAACACCCTTGTATTTAAGCAACATCTTTGGTGTATTAGGCCAATCAATACTGATTAAATATTGTCTCTCTGTATATCAAACAGGCTCTAAAAGCAGAAAAACTGTTCCAGTTCCTTCCTCTTTCTATCTCTGCAACCATGTCTGGATACAAATGCTCCATCCTCCTACCACAACACACTGAGTAACAAAAACACAAAAGAAAAACAAAACAAACTACAATGACAACAAACAAACAAACAAAAAAACCCATACAACTAAGATTTCTGCTTCTGAATTGCTGCTAAATTACACCAGACTAGATTTGTGGACTTACTAGACACATATTACACAAAATTCCAACTATATATTTAGACAAAACAGGCATATTGGTAGCAGCTGCTGAAACAAGAGGGTGGAGGGTACCCACCAGGAAGATCTCCTGAAGGTTTTCTCCTCCTCATTCAAACATAACAATCATATTGCCTGCATAGTTAGAACAGTATGATCTTTAAAGTCCATTCCAACACAACCCATTCCATGTTTCTGTGATTTCACTGATGTATGTTGATTCTTGTCATGTTCAAGCACTTTCAAGACTGTTCCATTGCCTGCACACATATGTAAACTCCAGGTGTCTTCTGCCATTGAATTATCTAAATCTGAAGTTAAATATACAAGCTAAGAATTTCGAAATTAAGATCTTGAAAAATTATTTCATTTCATTGAACAGATATTTTTCTTTGAGCATCAGCTTTGTCTATTTCATTTGGGGAACTTACAGTAATTCTACTGAAACCTTTGCTGGGAATTCCTAAGTTTCAGACCACTGCAGGTATTTTAGAAAATTAGATTCATAAAAAGGCTCAAACAATTTAAGTGTTATAAAATACATTTAAATAGAAATAATGACAAAACTTAGCATAGTGTTCTCTGGGATTTGAATATTTGCCAGTGAACTGGTCATAGAAGTCAAGTTGTTATTAGATGACATTAATGGCAAACACTGCTGAAATTCAACAGATATATTTTTGCTAGACATCTTCCCTCTGGTTCCAAGTTTCAATGTCTTCCTTAATGACCAGTGAACTACCACTATAAAGTCCAAAAATCATTTGAAGAAATAAATATTACCTTCCTTAATTAAAAGCTCCTATCTTAGATTAACCAAAATAGCATTATGAAAAATATCTATTAAAGATTTGCAAATAACATGAACAAAAACAACAAGGTAAGCAATGGTCAGATAACGTGCATTGTAATATGCTGATAGATTTACTTACAGTGCTTCTCTTTTTCCTAGTAGTTTAGCATCTAGAAAGCCTTTCCTGTTGAGATGAGTGGATGATTTACCATCAGCTTCAGAAGCTGCATCATTTCCCTCTGCACCACCTCTGCCAACTTAAGAAAGTTGCAGCTTGTTGACAACAAAAGGCCTCTTCCCAGGTGTTGCTTGTTTGTTTTAAACTCACTTAATTAAGACCATTCTCTCCAAATCATTGATAACGAACCTGTTTAGCTACAGGTTAATGTAATTCTGCAGGACAAATGTTATTCTGCAGAATAAACGAGGCAGATTTGCCATTCTGCAAGGATGGTGAGATGCTGCTTTCACACATATACATGGCACATAAACCTGTGTAGTGTAGTGACTGGCAAAGTAAATGTGGATCCTGGACAAACCCAGTTATCACTGAAACTTGTATAGCCCCACCACATGCTTTAGTATCCTTACCTGGTCCACATAAACCATCCCATCTTGGTTTCACTAAAAGCTAGAGCAAAATCACCAATAACTTTAAAAGGAGAAGGGTTTGATCTACTTGCACTGCATATAGAAAAATGTCATCAGCTGATATCTTTCCAGGCCAGAAGAGTCAGAGAATAGAGATGGTAGCTCTGGCTGGCACCATTAGCACCTCTGGAAGAAATAAAATTGAGCACCATCCCCGATCTTCTTCATCATTCCCTCTTCACAGCATCATATCTGAAAAAATGACATTGAGAAAACAGTTCAGGTGGAGTTTTTCTAGCCTCAAACACATCTAATTCACACAGGAATGATGAATGACAGTGGTTGAGCCATTTCGTGTAAGGTAGTTCATGGTACCCTGTGGGGACAAGTGCCTCTGGAGAGCTGGCACTGTGCAGATGTGCCCAGGGACAGGCACTGCCACTCCTGCAGCTTCAGAGCAGCATCTCTGCATGTGCAGCCTTGATGAAGTCTGGAAAAAGCCTAAATCACTAGGAAAAGTGAGAAGGGGGAGGGTGGAAGAAGAGAATTGTTGATCAGTTCTTGGTAGAGCCCAAGATAATTAATGATGAAAGGTGCAGGGTTCAACAAGCTTGAAAAATACTATCTGGATTTTTATTTGGAGGTTTTAAGAGAGTGTGAGCAAAACTATTTCAAACTGATATTTTACAGTACTCTTGAACAGTGAAATCTGAAAACTGATGAAAATAAAATCATTGGAAACACAGCAGAGCAGAGACAGACAGGAAAAAAATCAACTTGGAGGAATGAGAAAGACATAGAAAGGAAACTCTCTGTGCCAGAGAAAGTGTCTCACTCCAGCCACAGATGAGAAAAAAATTATGGATCAGATTAATCTCTGAACCCATGCTAGGTCAGGAGAAGAACCGAGGACAGACAGCTTTTAGCTCTCTGATTATGGGGGAATGTTAAATCAGAGCAAAGTCACCCAAGAAATAATTCTGACAGCTGCTCTAGCCTCTCAGGATTCTCTCAGCAGCAGCACACACAGTGCTCCACATCACCATTTGCAGAGGTCCCACATGGCATGAAAAAAGGGGTTCTTCTGTATGTCCATACACATGCACATGTGTAATGGAAAGGTCAGGACACCACCAGGTGGGCCCCTCGTTCTCATTAGGACACTGAGGAGCTGGAGAGTGGCCAGAGAAGGACAATGGAGCTGGGGAAGTGTCTGGTGTGGGGAGGAGCAGCTGAGGGACCTGGTCTTGTTGAGCCTGGAGAGAAGGAGGCTCAGGGGACACCTTCTGGCTCTGACAGCTCCTGACAGGGAGGTGGGGGACTGGTCTCTGCTCCCAAACACGTGACAGGACAAGAGGAAACAGCCTCAAGTTGTCCCAGGGGAGGTTAAAGTTGGACATGAGGAAAAACTTCTTCCCATCCAGTGTTGTCCAGAGCTGTCCCAGGCTGTCCAGGACAGGGGTGGAGTCCCTGTGATCCCTGGAGGGTTTTCCAAGCCATGGAAGTGCTGAGGGACATGAGTTAGTGATGCCCTGGCAGTGCTGGGGGAACGGTTGGACTCAATTATCTCTTCCAGCCAAAATGGTTCTATGATGCAAACCACCACAGTACTGTTGGATAGTGCTTCCCTGGAGCCATGACAATTTATAGGTCTTAATGATCTCTGTTTCAATATAATACATATTTTATACTTCAGCCCTAACCACACCAATATTCTTTCCCATAATTTCTGCACGAAATAAGCACACAGTACAGAAAAGCCAACTTTTTTTTTCTTTTTTTTCTTTTTTTTTCCCAGATAGATTTATTTAGCAACTGGAAGCATGGATAACATAGCAGGAGCAGAGCCAGCATCATGTAAGCTGTTGCTGGGTGAACTTCCACCCGTGTCTCTGCCAATACATCTTCATCTGAACTGGCAAGGCTCAGCGCTCCACCCCAGGCTTGGAGCGTTTCTGAGCAGAATTGGCAGCCGTGCCCACCTGCGTGGCGGGTTCGATGACAGAAAGGCACGGACACTCAAATGAAGTTCCCAGATCCAATTTGCACTTGTGAATTGAGTCTCGGCTTGTACCCGGCTCTGCAGAGGTGAGAGGCTAACGCAGCGTCCCGCCGTGCCACCAAGGCTCTGCCATCGTCTGCTAATGACATTCGACGTGCTCTATGAACCTGCATCAGGAGCTGGGAGTGATCTAGGGCTGCCTGGGGGAGGGATTCCCAGCCAAGAGGAGATGAGATGCCAGCCTAAGAGGAACTCAGCGTTTTGCACAGGCAGATCCAGCAGTCGTTGAGCAACTCTGGCCTGGTTTGAGCCGGAACAGAACTAATTCTGGTCAACGATTTGAGTTTTCAGCTCTGTCCCCTCTAAGTGACAGCACTTTCTGAAGTTAACAGCAGATTTTTGCTGACAGTCTCTGCTTCCAGCAGTGATAACGCTCCCTGTTTGGAGTTACTGCCAAGGAGTGATGTGCAGAGAGGCTCTTGTTTAGACTTGCTCCTGTGCAGACCAAGGTCACTGCACAATCTTGTGCCCCATGCTGAGGAGCAGCTGCAGGGAGGAGTGGCCAGGAAAGGTGACCCCAAACTGACCAATGAGGGTCCCATCCCATGTATGGCATGTTCAGTGTAAAGCTGAGGGGTCATGAAGATTAAGCCTCTTCTTTAATGGTAGGTGTCCAGGGAGGAGTCATTTGTTCTGCCTTTGATCCCGATCTGTTTATGGATCCAGTTCCAGAATCCAGGTCCTGAATCCAGTTCCTGACTGCTGATGAATCCAGGACTTCCCTAGGGCCTGCTCTACAGCAGGTGATGGTGACACAATTGCCATCAGGGGACTGAGTTCAATAATGGTTTTGTCTATATTTGTGTATATATTTGTATATATTTCACTTTATTATTATTATTATTTTCCTTAAAGCTGTTTCAGGTTTCTTTTCCAACCCATAATTCTCCTGCCCTTGGTCTCTTTTCCCTTTTGGGAAGGCAGAGGGGTTAACAGTGAGCCTCTGTCATTGTCCAGTAGCTGTCCCAGCCCTAACAAATGCTAACAGCCCTGCTAGCAGACCTGTGAAGCAAACTACAGCACTCAGGGCATCCAGTGAGTACCCAGAAAATCTGCCCTAGCGGAGTTCACACCCACATTTTGTGGCTGTGAACACCCATCCAAGACCATCCCCTGGTTGTACCCACACAACCCCTCATGCACCCCTCTAAACACATCTATCTTGATGCACGTTGGAGGCTGTTTAGTGGGTGCCTCCAGGATTAGTAAGCACCTGCACATTTATGAAGGTTTATCTCTGAACCCGTGTGAGTGGAAGCCGAGTGCTTAAAACTCAGCATATTTTCTGCTTTCTTAATATAACAGTTATTCTCCAGCTTGTCCGCAGAGCTCAGTGGATGAGCAATAATAAACACACTCTCACCCTTCAGTCCATAAATACAGGCTTCCTTCCAATCCCTGGCTTAGGACTGTACCTCAAAAAGAGCAGGTAATTTTGCTTTACTGTCATCTGTATCACAGCCACGCTGTGTCAAACACTGCAGAGAGGTACGGGAGGATATTTTATTAGCTGATAAGCTGGACTACTATTCACTGAGGAGGAAGATTATCAAACAAATTACACTGAGAACCAATAATAGGGGAAAGGTTAATGATTTCTGTAAGCCACTGAATTCACCCGCCCCTGTAGTTTACTAAGAAAATTAGGGTTTCTTCATGCCGAGCTTATGGGAGCACTTTACCCATATTTCAACCCTTCTTTCCTCAGAGATCTTTGACATCACTGCTTTCTTGCTTGAGAATTTACATTAAGGACAATTATAAAACAAAAAATATACCACCATTCAGGAAAATATACAACTTCTTATCAGAGGGATGTGGATGTTCTTCTTGCCAGTCTACAGACATGGAGATTAAATTTCAGAGAGAGATTTATTTTGTGCTATTGTCCTGTTATTCACCAGAGGATTGTGCAATGCAAGTAATCTGATCAGAATAATGCATAGGGACATATTTCAGAAAACCAATAATTGTGGTAACGTTGAGCTCTGCAAGGTGCCAAAATAAAGTCCAAAACCACTCTCACTCTTTTCCACAATTCCTTAATCATGACATCATAATGTGCTGCTCTGTTGTCCATTAAAGCCACAAGCTTGAAGTAATCAATGCTGGACATTTGGAGATTTATTGTAATTTTAGATCTACAGCGCTTTTGCAGGCTGAAAAGCAAAATTATATTTTATAGGTGTGCCATATCTTACATTTTACAGCTTTTACTTCCTTAAGCTGGCTTGGTGCGGGTTTTTGTTGTTGGCTTGAGGTTGGTATTCTTTTTTTATTATTTTTTTTTCTTTTAACCTGACTGCTGCAGGCTTTTTTACGATGTTAGGAAGCAGTTAAGGCAAACAACAGAAAAATTACTAAAACTGACTGTATTTAAATTCTGTTTACTTCCTTAACCTTTTGACTTACCTATACAAAAAGTAATCTTTCATAAACAAGTCCCAAACAAAATCATTGCC
The DNA here is from genome assembly GCA_025447755.1 of Corythornis vintsioides. Classification (NCBI taxonomy): domain Eukaryota; kingdom Metazoa; phylum Chordata; class Aves; order Coraciiformes; family Alcedinidae; genus Corythornis; species Corythornis vintsioides. The sequence continues at coordinate 27,693 of JAOEGS010006527.1, read as the reverse complement.
TATTTTACTCTCCTTAAACCCTTGTGGAATAAGCAGAAATTGTAACAAGATCCTCTTGCCCGTTTTTTATTCCGCTCATATTTGCAATGATTTTATAACTGATGCTTGGTTTGCCTCTCCACATTATCACAATCAGTGCATCCTGGGATTAAAAACCATTTAGGGCCCAACTCTTAAAGAAAATCCCCACACAGCAGTATAATGAACACGGTTCCTTTTTATTGTTGCCAGGTTTATTGGTATGCCAAAGACGCTGCAAAGCTCAATTTTCACTCTAAAAACAAAGGAGTGACCCACTTCCCAGCATGGCTCTGGTGCAGAGACAGCAGAAGTAACCCTGGGACCCCCTATATGGCAAAGTGAGGCTGGGTCAAAAGTTCCACATGCCTCAAGACAAATGGTCATGAGTTTTCTTTCACTCTGAAGACCATCTTAGCACCTATTATCAGAACATGAAGACATGATTCTCTAACCAACGTTGTTTGGCATTGTTTTGGACAAGGCAACAAAGCAGCATCCTTAGGAATCCACCTGCATGCTGATTTAGTCCACTTGGTGACATCCCCTTGCTTCTGCTCCAGCCCTGTTGGTGCAGATGTTGACAGATGTGGTGCTTCAGCTCAACACTGAGAAAGCATCAAAGTCTAGGGTGTTACTTCACTATGCCCTCAATTTAGCTAGACATGAGCTGGCCCAGTGCACTGGACCCCAACAGTCACAGGCACCCTGGGCTGCACCCCAAGCAGCGTGAGCAGCAGGGCCAGGGGGGGACCCTGCTCCTCTGCTCTGGGTAGACCACCTGCAGGGCTGGGTCCAGCTCTGGAGTCCTCAGCAGAGACTGGGACCTGCTGGAGCAGGGCCAGAGAAGCCCCAGCAATGCTGGGAGGGCTGGAACCCTCTGCTGGGATGCCAGGCTGGGAGAGCTGGAGGGGGGGGGGGGGGAGAGGGGAGGCCACGGTTGGCTGGGGGGGGGGGGCGGCGCGGGCCCGGCGGGGGGGGGGGGGGGGGGGGGGGGGGGGGGGGGGGGGGGGGGGTTCAGCCTGGAGAGGAGAAGGCTCTGAGGAGACCTTCTGGGGACCTTTCAGTGCTTAAAGAGGCCTGTCAGGAAGATGGGGACAGAGTTTTGAGCAGGGCCTGTTGGGACAGGACAAGGGATGACAATTGGAAACCAAAAGAGGGAGATTTAGACTGAATTAGAGATTCAGACATTATTGGAACTGAAGGTGGTGAGCCCCTGTCCCATGTTGCTACCCCATCCCTGGCAACATCCCAGGTGAGGTTGGGGGGCTCTGAGCACCCTGCTCTAATTACAGATGTCCCTCCTCCCTGCAGGGGAGTTGAATTTGATGACCTTGAAAGGTTCCTTCCAACCCAAACCATTGTGTGATACGAAGATTATAAAAAACTGCTAAAGCTGATTCTGAATGATAATGGATTCACCATGTGCTTGCACAGAATGGACTTAAGCACATGCTTAGACATTTCTGTGAACAGGAATCCAAAATGGGGGCTCACATTAGTCAGGCAGTTGGCATTTGATGCTCTGAAACTCGTGGTTACTGACATGCCGTGGTTAGCTCATCATGAAGCACAGCAAAGATTAATCCAATATTTTAGCTAATATTGTGTAAACACACAGCCCCTTCCTTCTCATAGCTCCTTTCAGCCAAGTGGAGCTCAAATCCATAAGAATGAGAATTCCTTACCGACTACTGAAATATTAGAATTCATGTGAAATATAGCAGCCCTGGCACAGAAAATAAATATGTGAGTCCTTGTTAGGAAACAGAGTGCTGAAAATATATTTGATTAATGTATTTTCGAGGGGTGAGTTATAGCTTAGCCACGTTAAAATGTGACCAGACACTTTGAAACTGTCGCTGGATCCCGTTAGAGAGCACAAATGGTCACGTTTTACATTTCATGGGAAAGGCAGGCACTCCAAAACCAGCAAAGTTGCTGAGGAAATATGTTACCCACTGAACAACAAATGCCATTCCCTGCAGCAACTCCTGTTTCTGTGGAAGACCCCATTTCTCTAACCCACCTGGCAAAAGCGACGCTTAGTTTTCATGGAGGGAAAAGACCTCAGCTCAAGTAACAGCTCTCCTAAGCCAACAGGAACAAGACTAGAGACTCTGTAATTGGATAACCTGCAAAGAAAAATTCCTAAGTAATTGCCTGGGCTAGCACCAAAATGTGAATATTGTGTGTCACCAGACAGGAATATCCGATCGGGTAGATCCGGCTCACAACAGACATTCAAAAAATAGATGCAAAAACAAAAAAAAAAAGCATCCAAAAACAAAGCCACGGGGTCTTTTGTATCCTCAGAGAGACCTGCGGGCTCTGATCTCGCCCCGTTGCAGGGAAGGGGGATGTGGCCATTGATTTCAATGAGTGCAGGATCAAGACCATAATGCTTCTAGCAGCCATACACATCAGTGTAAACCTATTTGTAACAGAACCTAAGGGCACATTTCATGTATGCTTGGGAGGAAAACCCACTCACAATGGAGGGCAGGAGCGTTCATGTAGAATTTATACTACAAAAGAAAAAGGAAAAACTTTCCTCTATGCCTCTATGTGAATTCATCAATTTAACTTACACTTAAATGGAAAATCGCTATACAGAGACCATAAAAACGTATTATGTTATCAATTGAATGGTTTACACTGCTGGCAAGCTCCAGGAAAACATACCTTTTCACTATCACCAGCCTGAGTGAACCACATTATGAAGGATCCCATATATATCTTTAACTTTTGTACATGGCAATTCTCTTCGCATGTTGCTCTCCTTACCTTAAATCAAGTGAGTGATGAGAAGAAGGATGAGCATGGGTAGAGAAAGGAAGAAGATGTAAAGAAAAAGAAAAAGCTGAGAAGGAAAATAAAGAGAAAATAAAGTTAGAGGTGAAGAAGAGACAGAAATGGAAAATAGAGCAAGGAAAGGGCAAGGTACTTCTCAGGAGTCCAGGATAACAAATGCATCTCAATAAAGGCAAGTTGCTCTAAAAGGAAAACAATTCACATATCTTTCCTTCCTAACGTATATTGTAGTTCCACAATGCCAGGAGGGCAAGAGGAGACCAGAAAAGAGGGAAGAGAAGACATGGTGGTGAGCAGTACTTTGGTTTAGACGAAGACTTTCTGCGATAAACAGCACAAAGAGGGAATATTTTCTGTCTATGTCCATTCTGCAACGGCCAAAACAACAGATGATGGTGCTGGAAGGGTCTGCTCTGGAACAGAGCACAGCAAAGCAGTATAGACTGTGTGGTGGGACATTCAAGTGTCATCTCATTCTGCTGCTTTCCCATATGTTTGCAGTGAGGAAAACATGTTGATGCTGTTGTGCAGTCAACATAAGCAAAGGCACATATGTATCACCATACTGCAGCTCCCACAAAAACAGCTTTTCCAGTCCAAGAACTGCAGATATGTATGTATATAAAACATTTCATGTACCCATATACATACATAAGAACTGGTTTCTAAAAATTGGCACTTCTCAAACTATTTTGTATTTTTTTAATTATTATTTTTTAAGTTGGTCAGCCACATCCCAAAGCCTAGCAGTGGAGCACACTGATGAGTAGTGTGGGAACAAGTCCTGCACATTACACAGAACCACAGAATCACACAGACTGGTAGGAGTTGAAATGGAGGTCATCTGTTGCCACCCCCCTTCCCCAGCAGGGTCACCCAGAGCAGGGCCCAGCAGTGCAGTGTCCAGGGGGTTGGAATCTCTCCAGAGAAGGAGACTCCACAACCTCTCTGGGCAGCCTGGGACAGGCTCCCACACCCTCACACCAAACAACTTGCTCCTCCTGCTCAGGTGGAACCTGCTGGGTTCCAGTTGGTGCCCACTGTCCCTTATCCTGTCACTGGGCACTACTGACAAGAGTCTGGCTCCATCCTCTTGCCTCATCCTGATCTATTGCTCTACCCCACCTTGGTCAGCAGGGGCCAGCAGGAACAGTCTCCATTTAGATGTCACACTATCTCAGATTCCTGTTAAACCCCCTCATAATTATCAGAAGTGAAGGTGATGTGCAGTATCCCAGAGAGGACCCAGGCCTGGGCATCATGAAAGGTGCTCTTGGCATGAAGGAGAGTTTCCCAGCTTCTCCAGCCCGCTTCTCTCTCCTCCCAGCAAGTCAGCCAGGTCTGACCTCTCTCCCCAACGTGTCAGGTTTCAGTCTGCTCTAAAAAATTTTATGGCACAGAAGTGCAAAGGGAGTAATGAAACTCTCACCCTTAATGCTGCTCTCCCAGGCAGGACAGTGGACACGGGGTTGCTGTGAAGGGCATGGGGCTGCTTAGGTGGTTTCCTCCAACTGACCATTCCTTGTGGTCCCCCCTCCTGCTCCTTTCCTCTCTTATTACCATGTAAAAAATCCACTGATGCAAAGAACAAACATTCCTCCCAACCTAGGAGCAGGAAGAAATTAAACGTAGGAGATTTGGAAAGTGTCGTTATTTTTGTTTTAAATCCTTTGTGGGGAGTTTGATGGTCTGTACTCATGAACAATCCAAAAATTATTTTACTTTTTATTTCCCTTCTCTCTTCCCTTCCCCATAGTGATTATTGAACAACTCTGTCATGGGGATTACTGACGTTAATCAGGACCACACAGTCACATTAGACAGAAGTTTCTGTAGGAACTATTGGAAAGAATGCAAATTAATGATGGAGATTGTTCTGGACTGCTGACTGCAGTGTTGGTTACTTTGTGTTAAGAAAACAGCATTGTGCAAGTCCCAGGAGCTCGGGGAATGATGACAGAAACGATCAAAGGAGGGCTGGAAATCTATTTATTAATGAAATATAAAGAGATTGGTAGGTAACAATTATACTTTAGAAGGGAGCCCGTAAGAGAAGATGTGATGCAGTATAAAAAATACTGATCAGTGCAGATGAGCCAGATCAAGAGCTTCTGACTCAAAGCACACAATCAATTAAACGCTCACAAATTCAAAGGAGATGAAAAGAAATGTTGTGTTGCCCAGGCTGAAACTCAGACAAATGAACATCGTGGGGCCTGACATCGCAGCAATATTAAGTGTGGACATAGAAGTATCTCAAAGGAGCAGAATCACTAACTACAAGCTCTGGAAAGGGCCTTGCACCTCAATCTTCTGTCTGTAAGCTCATCTTCATAAGATTTAAAGAGTATTCCCAAAATTCCATTACTTCCTGGGCCAGTGTTGGCCGTGGTAGGACACAGAGCACTGGACCAGGTGAGGAAGTCAAGGTCTCTGATGAAGAATCTTATAGACGTGTTTACAGTGCAATCCCATTGCTGCATTATATGAAACTCTTTGACAACGAGGTGCTAAAACTGCATTTAAAATACCCCCAAAACATTAGCTGCATGGGAAGCCTGTGCTAATAATTATGACCCACCTGATCTTGTTGACCACAGGAATCATTCTGGTGGTAAAACTCTGCAGCAGCACCGGACACCGACAAGCATCGGGTTTTATTCAACTCGAGCCACCTGAAGAAGAGCCACATAAAAATGTTGTTAAAATAAGCTTTGGTAGAAAGAGACCTGGTGTAAACCAAGTGTAAACTCTGAGTGGATTTTTACTACAGACCCATAAACCTCTGAAAATAAAAGCTTGTAGTGGAGATCATGGGAGGCATCTATCCTGGGAACACTGGGTGCTCCCATGGTTTGCAGGTACCAAGTTGCCCCTGCAAATCTCACCTTCTTTTCCAAAGCTCTGCCTATAAATGACCCTCCTGAAACTCCTCTGCTGCCTCCTCTGTCACAAAATTATCTCAGCTCTGGCACCCTTCCAGTCTCAGGCCACAGCCAGCAGGGCAATTCCTTTCCTCCCCTTCTTTTTTTTCACATCCCTCAGGAAGACTTCATGGAAAAGGCACAGCTTTTGTTGGTTGTAGTACACCAAGGTCCTGAAATTGCTGCTAATTGTAGCATTTGTAATTCTTTCTAGCTTTTAATTTTTATAATGGCTCTTCATGGTTCTGTTGACCAGAGGGAAACTGTAATCCCAAACGTGCCCCAATGTCAAAATTGTCATTACACTTCAGGAAAAAAAAAAAAACCAACCAAAAAAAAAAACAACAAAGAAAAGCTTTTAAGAAGTCATAAAGTTTACTTATTGAAAATTAGAAATTAATATTTATTGTCAGATTTCCATCGGAGATTGAAACCTTTTATTTAACACTGGCTGGAAGTGTAAATTATTCAAATGTTTACATTTGAATGCTGCTGTACTCTAATGATTCCATTTTCTGCAGTGTATTAGAGGTAAGATAATGAAAAGCTTCATCAGAGTGTTAAGCAAACATCTCACTACAAGTTTCCCCAGCAATGGGAGAGAGGTTTGCTGGTGCTGCCCGTGAGGGCAGCCTCGTGCTCCCACAGAAGTCACCAGGGTGAACCAAGTCTCTCCAGCCACAGCCCTCTGCTTGGCCACGACACTGACCTACACTGACAGAACAATACACCCATTGCCTGTTCTGTGGCATCAAAATGACCAGATGGTTGTTAAAAACAAGAGGTTTTTTTCTCCACTATCCAGATGCATGTTTAAAATCTGCGTGGGCTTCAGCTTGGCCAGCAAAGGGCTTGTGCAGCTATGAAGGGAAGCTTTGAGGTTGGTTGTTTGAAGGGTTTTTTTTAAGGAGGAGTTAAAAAGAGAAAGCAGTTATGTTTGCAGACATTTAGCACTGGCTTTTGCTTTGTCTTTTTTTATTTTACTCAAGAAATAACAGAAAATATGCATCTATCACTGTCTACCTCTGTCTCCTCTACCTCGTTTGTTCTCAATCTTTTATGAGAAGACTGAGAAAGGATCTGATCAATGCTGAGCAAGAACTAAAGGGCCCCCAGGGGGCAAGAGGAATGGGCCAGACTTTAGGCAGTGGTGCCCAGTGACAGGACAAGGGGCACTGGGCACAAACTGGAACCCAGGAGGCTCCATCTGAGCAGGAGGAGAAAGTTCTTTGCTGTGCGGGTGTCAGAGATAGAATGGTTCAATGTCCAATCCCCCTGCCAAAGCAGCAATAAACCCCAGGGAGGGTTGGGGGTCACCACATCCCTTATGCCAGCTCTGAGCACCACTGCCCATCCCTTCCCATCCTCACCCTGAGGCTGAGGGAACTACCACAACCCCAACAGAGCTCAGAGAGGAGGAGATGGGCTGGCTCGGCACAAGGGTAATATTTTGTGCCTTAACTGAGATATTTCTGAACTTCAGACGTTGCATTAGGCAGTTAATTTTTTCCCCTCTCCAGGGTTTTCATGGGATATCCTGTTCATGCATCCAGAGCCTAGTATACAGGTGACCAGAGTTTCTCATATTCAAACAAAAAACATACGCATGCATAGAGGAAAAAAAAAAATGCTTTTCAAACTGCTAAGACTACTTTTTTTTTTCTTTCTACCTCATAAAGAACCAAAAAGAGGCAAAAAGCCCAGTTTTCCCACCATTACAACCTCAGTCCCAGCCCTCACCTGTGTCACTTCTGTTACGCACAGTCCAAGGCACTGCAGCTGCCCTTGTATTTCTGCCCGTATAATTTTTTAAATACACAAATATTACACTCCAGGGTATGTTTTCCTGGGCCAACAATACATGCCTCACTTTTATTGTGAGGCACAAGCCCTTCGGTTTCATGTCTTTTGACCTCCCAAGAAATGTATTAATGACCCTATAAAGCTCTCCCTGGCACGTATTCATATTAATACAATATACTTCTTTGTTTTTGTATTACATAGTAAAAGGGAGGAGGGGGAAAGAGTAGGGGAAAAAAACAACCCCAAAAACAAACAAAAAAAAAAAAAAAAGACAGTTCTTTCAATATCCTTCCACCACAAAACATAGTTTGGGGTGGGGGGGGTGGAACACCTAACAGTGATCCAAAGAGGGATAGATGAGATTAATCAAGCCATATATTGGCTTATTTCTATTCCTGCTTATTTCTCTGTTACCTATAGTTATGACTCTCCTCACTCCAGTAGCAAAGTCCAGCTGCTTTTTTCTGCAGCAAGCTGCCTCCTGCCTGTGGAAGGAGTGAGCTCCTGCTGCAGAACAGCATCCTGGGGCATCCTCAAAGAAGAGGCTGGGAAAATATTGATAAATAACAACTTCTCCCTTCTTCTGCCTCTCTTACTCTCCCAGACACAGCACTCAACAAGATGCTTTCAACCTGGTGCTAGCAAAAGCCACAACACAGATCTGAAGGCTTAGGGTGGGGGAAAGGAGTAGATTTGAGCTCAAGTCACCCCCTTGGGTACCCTGATGAGCATGCCAGTGAAAAAAAAAACAAAAATGAACAAATCACAAAAAAAAAAAGTCAAAATGCTTTGTAAAACAAAATGCTTAGTAAAACCAAATGCTTGGTAAGACCGAATACTTGATAAAATCAAATGTAAAACTCCAAATGGGCACAGCAGCAGATGTCCCAGACTTCTGAAGTCAATTGCAGTGCTCCAAAACCACAAAACAGCCAGTGGAATTATTTTCTACTACTTACGAGACAACTCAATAAACCCTAATTTCAACTCCAGCCTCCTCAGCTTTGCTACGTACATGGGAAAGGAGACAAAATCTGGTCTCGCTCCTACTTAACTCTGGGAATTTTTCCTCTTACTTCGAAGGGAAAAACATCACAGTTCATAAAGCGTGTCTTTTTATGTTAATGCAGAACTACTCTTTTTTCCCCTCTCTAATACTTCCCAAAACCCCTTCAAAAGTTACTAGAAGCAAAGGAAGTCTCCAAGATTGTCTTCAAGTTTTGGTAAAGCAGAGAAAGTGTCACCATAAAAATAATAGAAAACATGCTACAAAACCCATGGACATAATGGGAGCAGGGCATTTGCCAATATTTTTAACTTCCCAGCAGCATCTTAGCATTTGTTTATCTATGATATTTAAAGCAGAATGGATGGAAATATTCATAATTAATAATGACTAAACCGAAAGCTTATTCCTTTTATTAATTTTTAAATTTAGAAAAATATTAAAAAACATGAAGCAGAAGTTATTTGGCAAGCTCCTTGCAATGCACATAAATAAATCTCTTTCAGCAAGTCTCCAAGGGATTTAGGCAAAACTTTGTGAATGCCAAGGAGGAAATCTAAAAACAATTTTGGGCTTGTTTGTCGAGCCAAAAAAGTGGACGTCTTGTCCAAAGTACAATTTGAAATATTATTTTTTGTGCTAAAGAATGAAGTGATGCATGTTTTCAGCTCAGGACTGTCTAAGGAGCTCTGCAGTGAACCTCAAAGATTTTAACCCTTAACACTGGCTTCACTTGAGGGCTTTTTCTTACAGTTCTTGGGAGGGAGCAGCAGACCACAAGGCAGACTGGGTTTGTTTCTTTGTTTTTATGAGAAAAAACATTTTATCAGACCTTCTCCAGACATTTTTAAACAGGATAATACATGGAAAGGCATTGGTGGTTTAGAACTGATTCACCAGAAGCCTGGTTTGTGTTGACTTGTCCATAGAGGATACCCAGCTCACTTCATCCAGATCTGACTGAAATCTTTAAATTGCCTTCTCTAAAATCAACGAGCCAAATTTCAGGGCAAGCTGAGAAAGTATTTTGGAAACAGTTCTGTGCTGAAGATCCCACAGAATATTAGTAAGTGGAGGAAAGTTTGGTAACAGTCATGAAAGGGTTTGGAAATGGAAGTCTCTCCTTGATCCTAATACTCAGAATAAAGTCACCAGGTTGGAGTTGGGGAAAGTCCTGGTGTGGTCGACCTGTTTTTCTCTTACCTTGTGTAAATAATACATCGAGGGCCCTTGGGACAGAAAAGACATGGGCTTGATCAAGTGGGTCCAGAGGAAGCCATGAAGATAACGATGGCATGCAGATGACCAGGATGTCTCCCAGGCTCAATAATGCACAATTTTTTCTTTTCAATATTTCACAAAAATATAACCTTTGTATGTTGGGTGGTTGTAATGCACTTGTTCTAACAGAGAAAATACGTTTTTATGTCAAATGTAGCACCAAAGGCTGTGTAATAAAAAAGTCCTCCAAATGAAAGCTGCTTGCTTTTTCTCCTTTTTTTTTTTTTTTTTTTTTTTAACACTGTTAATTGTCTTTTTTTTTGGTGAAAATTGTTCTTGCTTGTTTCAACTGATGACAACTTTTAGTTACAAATAAACCAGATTTTAATCTCTTAACTTGGTGCCATTTGAATTTCCACTCTGTGCTCCTGCTGGTGCCCTTCCCTTCGGCCTGTTTTTCCCACGTACAGACATGAGGGGAGTGTGGTGGGATGCAGCTGGGGCCAGACAGGACATGAAGCACAGGGATTGCCAAAGTTGGTGCCTAAGAATCGTCTTCTGCACAATTTTCACAGATACCTGATCCAAAAAACATCCACTGAGTGAAAAAAAAATAATAAATAAAATCAACAAATACTTCTAGGAATGGTGGTGCTGGTGCTGCCGTTTCCCTTGATGCAAAAGAGCAGTGGTTTGCCTGAAAACAAATATAAAAAATATTCTCTTTAACAGATCACCAGTCTTGCCATTCCCCTGGCTGAATAAGCTCTAGTTCTAGGAGGGACACACTCACAGGAATCAAATGCAGATTCCAACTGTCTCTGCACACTGGTTGTCTGCAGTACCCACCCCTGCAATGAAATTTTCAATCAAAGCATCATCAGAACGGACAGATCCTTTGTTCCAATAAGGTTTGCTGCAGCCTTGAGATTTCTAACTATTGTTATCATCACCACAAGTGAGGGTTTATGTAAAGCAGATATATTAATTCATGCCTTCCCCTGATTAAAAATATTGCACGGTTCACTGAAAATCTGAGAGTTGTGACTTTTAAATTCCTGTAGACATCAGCTCCTGGCACGCTGTTCTTTTATGCATCCCGTCACTTCTCGGTTGCCTTTTACTGAAAATGAATGTAACAAAGTCAGATACACCAGCTAAAAATTCAACTTTAAATATTCCTCCGTCGTAGCCAGTTTTCAAGTGAGTGATTCTGGGGGGAAAAATGTAGGTGTATTTTTGAAAAGGGCGCACATTTGTATTGCCCGGGTTGTATGATGGCGTATTAAAAACCCTTTCAAATGATCCTCTGCTGACAGTGAAAAGTTAGGAACCTTTCCCGAGCTGGCTGCATGTCAGAATCTAAACCAGAATCCTCTCAGCCTTGCTCTCAGCTTCTTACCACCGAATTTACCACAAACTTGTCAGCAGTGAGCCTGGTTTGGTCAAATCAGTGGGGTTGGTCAAGCTCATTTCTAGCAGGAAGCTTAAGGTAGGGTTCAGGACACAAGTGTGATCACACTGACACCAGCAGAATACTCCAGACACCATAATCTCATTTGAAAAGGGAATCACTAATTATTTTGAGTCAATGGTAAAATTCAACCCTGTATTTAAACTGCAATCAAAAGTCCAATTCTTTACTCAGCTGAAAGACACCACTGATTACTGACCTGCAGAAAATTTGGACTGAATTTCAGCTCCTTTCTGGAAAATTAGTACAAACCTAACATTACCACCTCGCATTCTTCTTGTCCCTTGGGCTTCCACAAACATTTGCTTGGCAAAAGGCTATTTTTTTTTTATCCATAGCCACAAGTCCAAATATTCACTGCGATGCAAATAAAAAATTGCCTCTCTGGCTCATTCAGTGTCACCATGATACATTTCTGCTACTCAACAGCATGTGCCTTTAAAGAGATTTATTACTGCAGGAAGTGAGATGCTTCACACCCATACAGACAAACTCAGGTGTTAAAGATGTTGCTATTAAAACTTAAAACCATCTTTGGCAGAGAGTGGACCAGGGAGATTGCTGTGACCAAACTGTGCCTGCCAGCAGGTCACTGGACTAAACTAATTCCCATCATTGGCACAGCCACTGGGAAACCTGGTTGACTGGGGATGATAACAAAATAATATAAATATACCCTCTGAATTTATCATTGTGGTAGGAAATAGCTGAAAGCTACAGGTACAGTGGTCATAGGAAGAAAATGGTTAATTCAAACTGGTACAGGAGAGAGGAGCTGCACAGCACCTGAACTGGCTACAAGAGTTTTGGCCAAACTTCAGTGTTGGTCTGGTTCAAGTAATTCCTTTCTACTTCAGTGTGATAAATTCCTTCTCTGTGAAAACATTGTTTATAATAATTCTCACTTGCAACAGCACCCAGACAGGAGGTTGGAGCTGGGGAGATCAGGCTCTGCTCCCAAGGAACAAGTGACAGGACAAGAGGAACCAGCCTCCAGTTGCCCCAGGGGAGGTTGAGGTTGGAATTGAGGAAAATTTCTTCCTCTCCAGGGCTGTCCCAGGCTGCCCAGGGCAGGGGTGGAGTCCCCGTGACCCCTGGAGGGGTTTCCAAGCCCCCCACAGAGCTGTGGTGCTGAGGGCCATGGGGCAGTGGTGCCCTGGCACTGCTGGGGGATGGTTGGATTCAGTGATCTTAAAGGGCTCTTCTAACCTAAAAAATGTTATGATTCTATAGATTCAAATCAAAAAGGACACAAGGTGGAACTATTGGGTTCACAAGCAAACTGCAGAACTAATAAGGAACATCTTCGAAGTGGTGCTACAGGACAGGACTTCAGTACCCTTCCTTCTGCAAAGTCTCTCTCAGATTTTATGCAAAGGTTTATTTTTGTCTTTTTTCTGCTTAAAAAAAAAAAAAAAAGAGAAAAGAAAAGA
>JAOEGS010006527.1:0-12500 GCA_025447755.1 Corythornis vintsioides | reverse complement strand
AAAAGAGCAATATTTTGCTTTCTACAATTACCAGTCTAGTGCTTTCTAGATGAATTTGGTGATACTGCTTAAGAAGGGGAAAAAAAAAACAAACCCAACTCAAGCTGAAAATGTTTTTTTCATAAACTGTATTAAAAAATTAACAAAACAGCTTTTCCCTAAAGGTGTTTCTCTCACTTCTGAGGAAATAGTTCTGGGTAAATAACATGCATATATTTTATGTCATTATGCCACCCATATCCTCTGCAGTTCCATATGACCAAACACCTTGTCATTTATCCTGCTTGAAAAGCCAGAACCACAGCCCCAGTAACGTTTGGGTGAAAACCATCCTCTGTCCCTGCATCCTACTCTGGTGGCCACAGCCTGGGGTGGGGACACTGACATTTGCTCATCACTTTTCATCCTTTCCTTCATGTCTGGAACCAAACTAGAGATGCGGTCCCCATGCCTGCCCATGCCCCCATGCCTGGGGGCAACGGTGTTCCCTTCTCCTCCTTACAATGGTGTCCTTCTCTCTGGGGTGCCCAAGGCACGAGGGACCAGCTTCTGCAGAGGTTTGGCTCAGGACTGCTCAATAATTAATATTTTCAGGATTGTGTTTGTAATATCTAGTTGCAATCAAGGGTTAATAGCACTCAACAGTTTTCCTTATGGAAAGTTGGCCACAGAATCATAGAACCCCAGGTTGGAAGGGACCTCAGTGATCACCTGATACAGACTTTCTTGGCAAAACCTGTCCCAGCTCCTGTCCAAATGAATCTGTGTCCAGTTCCCAGAGGACTTAACCACTTCCCTGAGCAGAATATTCCAATGGCTGATTGTTCTCAGTGTGGCAAATCTTTATTTCCAATTCCCCAAACAAATATCTGCTCTTAAAAGTCCCAGATAACAGCAACCCCATCATTAATATATATAAAAAAATAAATCTAAAACTTTGTCCACACTTTCTTTTATATAGGATCTTCAGCATTTGAGTTCTGCTTATACTGCCTTTTGAATTTATTTTTAAAGAGTTTCTATACTGTAATAAAATGCGAAACAATGAAAGTTCAACTCCTTGTAGCATCCTCAAGATGTGGCTACTTATGGACCAAATTCTGAAGTCTGTGGTTAAGGAGAGTTTGACTCACCAGTGGAGGCTGCCACCAACCACAGTGGTGGAGGGATTTATCTGGGTATTTCCAAGGATTTCCCTCTATTTACCCATTTCTCATGGAATGGCAGGCAATCCATGGATGGAAAAGCATTTCCTTCCCTTTATCTGATGGAGAGAAGTAGCCAGATCTGGGTTCCCTGGTGTAAAGCTCCAAGAATGTCACTGGAGGGATGGTGACAGCCTCAGTCCATGAGGAAGGTGTGATGGGTGGTGGCAGGGTCCCCTGGGGACCACTGCTGTAGGGGACACCCTGTCACACCCATGCACTGAGGCCAAAAACCAGGTGTGGGTGGGTGCTCAAGAAGTGTTGTGCCATCAAAAAATAAAACAACAACAAAAACCCCAATAATAATAATAATTAATACATTTAAATGCACTTCCACCCAGCACAAAGCCATTAATCAGAGCCCAAAATTCAGGGACACACCAACAGCACCACATAGTTTTATTAAACTCTCACTAATGTGTTAGGGGTTCATTTAAAAGCCCCTGTCTGCAGAAGAAAAGACCTGGTTTTGAGCTGTTGTGCAGTTCAAGGCAGTTGCTAAAAATCGAGCGAGAAAGTCGGTTTATGGTATTATTTAATACTGTGTCCAAAGATGCCTTCAGTGAGCTGAACAGGTTTTTTTCTTTCTCCCCCCCCTCCCAGCCCTGCAGACTGAAAACTCTTCTTTATGCTAAATGTGTATGTGTATAAAACTCTTAGGTATAGTATTAACATATTGAAATTATCATAAAAATAAATGGTGCACCAAAACCTTCCCTGGCTTTTTTTTTTTTCCTTAAAAAATAGTTATGGATATTATGCTCAGAGAAACATCTTATGTGTGGGCATGCTAAGAATTCATGATTTCATTGCACAGCAGAGAGTATGTGAGTTTTATGTGTGATTCGCAAAGAAAATTAGGTGTGAAAGTGGGATAAGTACTGGGATGTACAGTAGATAGCTACCTCCAAGGCAAGATTTACATACAGATATTTGTATTGTGTTATGGAACCTACTTATTGCAACCATAAAAATTATTTGTACATCGATTTCCATGGAGTCAAATTTTAAATACGTAAAAGGTAGTTAATTCCTCCAAATGAGTTTTTTAAAAAGTACCAAGGGGACAGGATGCAGCAGAGACCATAGAAACAGCCTCATCACATGGTGCAGCAAATGGTAACCAGAAATTTATGGCAAATGGAAACCAGAAATCTCCATTAAGAGCACTACGCAGTGTAGAATCGATGTAATCAGACATCGCCGCCTGAAAAAAAAAAAAGCATATTTTACATATTGCTATCCAATTTCTAGAAATGATTTTGCTGTGAGAGAAAGGAGAAAGCACAGAATAACAAAATGAGATGAACTGCTCCAAGATCAATTGTTGTGCGTTTTTATCGGCGTCTTCCAAAGGTGCAAGAAGCCCAAGTTATTCAAATGTAGACCCATGGCAGAAAAAAAAGAAATAAAATGAGATCTGCAAAATATTAACTGTAATAACGTTCAATCTAAATACAATTCTAATGAGATAAAGGTCTCTGTCTTCCTTTACCATCTTCCCGTGGCTTTTTCCCATATTGATAATTATTAATAATCACACGGGTCTTCCCGCCGTACCTGACACTCTCCGACAGCAAATCATTTTTAATGGAGAGCAAAACAGGGAAACTGAGGGCTGGCTGGATTAACTATTTTGCCCAAGGTCACAAGCAGGTCGATTTATAGGTAGGAAGAGAAATTAGACTCTGTCTAACAATCCTGTCAAACACCAGCGGATGCCTTGCGAAGGAGGAATGCGAGTGGCCCCAGCTGATGCACCCCAAAACCCTGCCAGCAGCCCTTCAATTTTCTGGAGGAATTACAGAAAATATGAGTAGCTGGTTCAGAGCCAAACCCATAAAAAACCCACTCTTACCTCACCGAGGTACCAGTGATGCCGTGGACAACCATTCTCAGCAAAGTGCTTTTTAAAAGCGAGTGATATTTAACTCATACCAGGCTCTCATCTGGACTGAAACATCTGGATTTGGTTTTGGCAGGTGTAGAGATGAGGCAGAACAGCATCTTAGCTCCAGCCTGAAATATCCCTCAAGATCTGCCTGAAAGATGGCAGAAACCTGAAATCATCCCTGAACTACAGGCAGGATTTGCCCTTAAACCCAGAGCAAAATCCTACCCAAACTGAGCTCTGGGCTGAACACCGAATTCATCAGCTTCCTACAACCAGTTCCTTAAAGCCAGGAATTTACTGTACAATTGACATGAGTGGCAGAGGATCACCCTGCCTGCTGTCAGCTAAACCACCTCGCAGCAGCACAACTTCAATGGATGATGAAAGAGTGCTAAGAATAACCTTTCCCATCCCTGCATCCTTTCCTGCACCCCAGCTCACCATGGGGATCATGGGGACACCACCCCTGCCCTGGGCAGCCTGGGACAGCCCTGGAGGGGAAGAAATTGTTCCTCAGCTCCAGCCTCAGCCTCCCCTGGGGCAGCTTGAGGCTGGTTCCTCTTGTCCTGTTACTTACTTCTTGGGAGTAGAGCCTGACCCCCCCCTCTGGCTCCAGCCTCCTGCCAGGAGCTAGAAGGTCTCCCCTGAGCCTCCTTCTCTCCAGGTTCAACCAGCCCAGGTCCCTCAGCTGCTCCTCCCCACACTCCTGCTCCAGACCCTTCCCCAGCTCCACTGCCCTTCTCTGGCCACGCTCCAGCCTCTCAGTGTCCTGCTGGGAGTGAGGGACTCAAAACTGAACACAATAGATGATTTGTTCCTCAAATCTACCTCACATCACCAATTTCTTCATCATTCTAGTCAGCTGGGCAGCCTCTGATGCCATGGGCTGGGTTCTGCAGAAACACATCAAGGCTCTTCTTCACTGGGTATCTTCCTGTGGCCACTGGCTGTGGTAGGATGGACAATCCCTCTCATATTCTTAAGTCAGGTTTTATGAGAAACCAGACAGGTTTGTACAAATGCTTTTTACTGTTGTTGAGATAGTCTGATTATTCTCTTATTCCTACCCAACTAGCAAAACCATTCAGATGACAGATACCAATTTCTGATAGCCCTTCAGCCACTACATTTATTGCCCCTAAACAAAGTAACCAACTACTCAATTTCTTCTAATATTTTCATAAAAAATATACTCAAAAGTATTAGCAAAAACACTCTCTAGATGGCACCTTACAGGAAATTTTACCTATTGACATCACCAGTATTCTGTACGGTTTAAAAAAAAAAAAAAAGAACAGAAAAAAAGTAGCAAATATCTTTACCTTTTTACGCATAATTTTCACAAAAAATCCAATATAAAGATAGGGAAGAAGCAAAGTTAGCTATTAGATAACAGTCCTTGCTGCCAAAAACCATAATCTGACACAGATTGAGCCCGGTACAGTAGTCAATTAATGGCTCAGTGCTCATACAATAATGACCTACTAACCTGACGGTGTGTTGCTCTCACATTTTGCTATCCCCTGGGATGCTACTGTCACTGTGTTATCTATTGCCTGCTTCCCTATCAAAGAAAATAAGCAGAGCTGAAATGTATGTACGCATCAAGCTCTGTAGTTCATTGCACACCAACCCCAGCAACTGGAGGAACAATAGATTTATAAGTTTATCCTACATTAAACCAAACATGCCTGACTGCACTGTAAATTACTAAATAATAAACCAGGTGGTGTAAGATCCTGACTTGGACAGAATATAAAAATCTATCAACCTGTAAAATACAATAACCATAAACGTGCTATGTAGCTGATGGCTCAGGTAAACCATCCACCTCCAGCAACAGAGCTTTTCCTGGAGTAAATTGCAACAAAAGCTTTACTAAATTTAGGTCTCGAGCACTTTTTCATTTTATGCAACCCCATCAATAGGAGAAATATAATTGAGCTAAAACCGGTGGCAAATGTGTTTGTTTTGTTTACATTTCTTTGTCTCTAATGGAGCTATTTCATGGTAATGTGCTATGTTTCCCAGCATATTGCCACGGGCATTTAGTCTGATCTCTAAAGAGAAGATGAACTACTGCATAAGGGCATCCTTCTTCACTATTCAAACTTAACATTCAAATTAGACCCAAGTAGTAGGGGAGTTAAAAAATGGAGTGAGACGTAAAGTCAGGGCACTTTCTTCCTTCAAATGGACAAAATCTTGATTTAAAATAACCCCACAGCAACTGTGTTAGTGCAATAAGGTGCCTTACACACCATTAGCCCCACCCCAAACGATACCTGGGATTTTTAATGAGTGCTACCTTTGCTGCCAAAATTAATTGGTAGCACAGAAAATGTTATATCAAGGCGCTCGAAAAAGATTCGCTGAGTTGTAACTCCAAAATCTACAATAATAATTAATTCCATTTTAGGAGCTTTTCAATAAGCAAAGCAGGTTAAACTTAGATGATTTACAAACGGTGTTTACATTCATAGAGGGGCAACTAATTGCTGCACGGCTTGACATCATTACAGGAAAGTGCTGGGGGATGCAGACAGTTTAATTAGGGGTGGCTTTAAGTTCACAATATGACTGGTATCATAGTGCTTTACTAATGTGCTTAGATAGGATGATCATACACAATTACATTTTTTCTTCCTGGGCTCTTTGTCTTTACAACAGCAAATAAAGGAATTTTTGCATCCACTCAAGCTGACACAGTAAGTATTTCCCTCTCGATTTTATTCACTTGCTTTACAGACCATAAAGAAATGTTTCTTAACCTAACAAAGTGCATAGTCAATTGTGGACACGTGTACTTTGCTGATGCGTGAGCAAAACACACACAAATTGTGTGCCCAACCCACTCCTAGGTTCTCCCATTTAATGCTAAGCACCATAAACTGCCACGGAAATTAATGGGGACTGCATAAACAGATATTGTTTGGCTGGACTGAACCTCACATCAAACACACACAGGGTGCTCTCCTGCCTTTTGGGGGGGAAAGAATGGAAACTGCCTAACAGGGAGCACTTGACTTCAGCCAGGCAGAAGCCCACAGGAACTTCATAGAGTCACAGAATGGTTTGGGTTGGAAGGGACCTTCAAGACCATCTGATTCCAGCCCCCCTGCCATCCAGGGACACCTCCCACTAGAGCAGGTTGCTCAAAACCCCATCTAACCTGGGCTTGAACACATCCAGTGATGGAGCATTCGGCAGTTTTACAAACAAAAAATCACTGCAAAAGTTATAGAAACAGATGAAAACACTGAATTTCCGTTTAGCTGCATGAAGTTTAGTCTTGGACATGAGGAAGAAGGCAAGCCTAGGAATAAGGTAATGAGGTATGTTTGCATACCCCAATGTCCATGGAAAGTTTTTCTGCACCAGTTAGAAACTTAAATAATTCCCTGGCAAAGCATTTTGGATACGTAACTCCATGTCACAACAACTGGCCATGGTGAAGTTGTTACGGTCTATTTATCTTTATTTAATTATTTTTATTCACCCATCTCTGGAGCATCTGGATTCATTACAAAGATTAAACGTAACAATGCATTAAATTAAACAGTCTACAGTGGAAAATACAAACTGTTACCATCTCCCCCCCCCACACACACACACACGATCACACAGTCCAACAACAACTACAGCAACACCAAAACCCAAGATCTTTCAACACGCAGAAAGTGCAGTGGCCAGAGAGGTGGACAAAGCCAAGGAGATGCCTTTTGAGGCATGGAATGAGCAAGTTTGGAATCACAAAAAGAGTCTGCATTATGAAGGCCACTAGGAGACCTCTGTTTCAGAGCAGCCTGTCACAAATTCTGCATTTCTGTTTGAGCTGAGAAGCTGCAGAGGCCATGAAAACCAGGACTATTTTGCACCATTCAGCAGTCTGGACTGGTGGGCAACAGAAAAACATTGAAAAGAGTCAAATTCTATTCCTCTCTGCACACAACTATTGATTTCGTATTCTACACCTTAAGAAAGTGTGTGTCTTTTAATAGATTTTGACTCTGGAGACAAACATGTTGAGAGCTGTCATCATCAAGATGCCTGCTGTCATTGTGCCATCTTCTTAACCTAACGTAAGGAAATTCATATTTAGTGAACGAGGAAATTACTTTGGGTATGTATCATTCAAATCCTCAAGGATTATTGGCTAATTAGGAGCACAGTAATGTAAATTTGCCTTGTGTCAGGTTTTCAGGAACAGTAAAATAACATAATTAAGCAGTGAACAAAGTAGATCGTTTAAGCCACTCTTCACTGACAAATGTATATGATGTCTAAATATACCATGGGCTTCTCAACGAGTAACTAATGAGAACTGACTGCACTCGCCAGAAAGTCTAAAGCAATGGTTTAAAAGAGTAATCAGGTATGTTAGTCTAGAGTAAATAGCTACAACTCATGGTCGATGCTACTAACAAGACAGGAGGGTGATGTTTCCAAAGTCTCCCTGGCTGCAGGGGCTCTGTCCCCACCAACACTCACACACCCGAGCAAAGTCTAACTCCCAAACACAGAGCTTCTGCTAATTTCACAAAAGTCTTGCAATTAAAAGTGTTCAAACTTACTGTTCCCCTCACTGCAAAAACACATAATTTACTTCTGGTTTCCATACCAGAGTTTGCAATTATATTGAATAAGTCATTTACAGACATCTTCTAATCAAAGAGATAATACATAGAATGAGTGTTTCAGAGCAATTAAATCTCTTTTTTTCTACCATTAACTAAAAAAAGGTTATTTTGCAGCTTCTTTGTGCTGAAATGTAACAGCACAAATATAGTGCTTTGTTATCAGTTTCAAAATTGAAACCTTTGTGCATCTTTTTTTTTTTTTTTTTTCCTTCTGGATTCAAGTTAAGTAAAATTGCCTTTCATGAGAAATGCTTGCAAATTATCAAAGACTTCTTTTAAACAGGCTGAGAGGGTACAGCAGCAAATGTGTTCCTTCCAAAGTAATTGGAATTTCTATCTAAATTATTCTTGGACAAATTAAAAGTGCCAAATATAAGTCAGTTTTTATTGGGAAGAATTCTATTATAGTCTGTAATGAAGGAAAACTAAAAAACATGCCACAAAATCCTTGGAAAAGTGGAAAGTGCTTTTGGAAGAAGATCGAGAGCTCTCAGCCTCTTGTGATGCTTATTAAAAACTGCTTTGAATGAGGTGATTAGGGAGAAAATTGTCAAGTAAGCAGAGAAAAAAAAAATTACTTCTCAGACTAATAAGTGTATTGCAGAATTAGTTCTTTCCATCTTTCGAGGTAATGTCCAACTGATGATCTTGTCACCATGGGCAAGGGGTATTTTGGGTTTATGCACACTAGATTTTAAATATTAATTTTCATGCATAATGAGAATAATCTTATAGCTAAAAATTCTACCCTCCTTCCTGCCTCCTAATTCAAGCACAGAAAAGTGCAGTTGTCACACCAAAATGATGTCATTTTTAGCCTCTGTGTCTAATCGTGGCAGGAGCCAGTAAAATAAATCAGCAAGGAGTAAAAGTAAAATTTGCAATAACCCAATACTACCGCCTCATCCTCTTACATCTCAGGACATAAAACTTACTGTCAGAAGAACTCACAGCATGAGAATTAATCAAGGAACTCTTAAAATACTCCAAGCACCTTCCTTCTCATGACTAATTTGCCTTTCCTATTGCAAACTACTAATTTTTTATCTCAATCGATATGTACAAATATACCTCCCCATCAATCACCCAGGGCAAGGACAAACTTCCACTATTTATGTAATACTGACTACAAGATGAAACAAAAATTGACTACAGCTAACCTGGGTTGGCCATTACAGCACAGGAGGGAAGGAGGGAGGGAGGGAAGGGGAAAGGAGGAATGGGAGCAGATGCAATGGGCACCCTGGGGAGGAACGAGGGGCTGGAGAGAGGAGAAAGTTTCATTTGGCAGCACACATAAAACAGAGGTGCAGGAAAACTGGGGGTGTGGGGGGGGTGGTAAAGCAATGGAAAAAGTTGAATAGAATCTCTTAGAAATGGCCAAAAATCAGCTGAAGTCCCAGAGGAAAAAAGTTCAGAGTGAACAGGAAAAGGGAACAATAGAAAAATGTCTGAAATGTAAGAAAAGCACCCAAAATGGCTTTGTGGAGCAGGGGGAGGCCAGAAAAGTAGAGATACCACTCAAATTAAGTCAGTGATCTTTGCCACTTGATTTTTTTTCAATTTTTCAGTGAAAAAAAAAAAAAAAAAAAAAGACATCAAACAAGCAGAAGTATTTAAAGGGAGCTTAACAAAAAGACAGGGTAGACTTTTTGATTCTGAGGGTGGTGAGAGCCTCTCCCAGGCTGCCCAGAGAGGTGGTGGCTGCCCCATCCCTGGCACCATCCCAGGGGAGGTTGGCCAGGACTCTGAGCAACCTGCCCTAGTTGCAGATGTCCCTGCTCCCTGGGATTTCAAGTAGGATTTCAAAATAGGATTTCAAGTCCTATGGTACTCTCACAGGAGCACCAGGTTTTCTCTTTACACCCAGGAAATTCCCTCTGCTTGGCCTTTCTCTGGGGCATGAAGACCTTCCTCAACAAGCATAAGGTCATATGAAGTCCAGTATTTCAGGATGGTAAGTGTAGCAGAGAAAGGAATCAGAGAAGAAATGGTCAGGACAAAGCACTAGAAATATATCCCATGGATTCCCATGCACTCACTTGGAACAGAAGGATGTTGAACCTTGGGTATGGTGTTTTTCACAGGCAGGATCCATGTTGCAGTGGCATAATCACCAATCTAAAGCCACTTTGGGCACGAAGTCCTCCACTAGTCATTCCAAATCAACCTACAGACTGGCCCTGTTAGGACAAAACAGAGCAGCAGACACACAAAGACTGGGAAGAGCCCAAAGGAAGGAGACGTGGGTAGCAGGGATCTGCTTTAGCAAAGTGCTTTGGATGAGCTGAAGTTTTGAATACAAAATCAGGCTGATGGACTTCAGTGGGACTGCACCTGTGAGAGTGGCTTATTATTAAGGTTATAGATGTGCTTAATTACCTCGATGAAATATGGTCCAATCTGTTAATTTAAGTGAGCAAAGTAGTAAATCACGTTAAATACGATGGCACTGTGGCACTGCTTCTGAGCAAACGTGGTTTTATGGAAAATGAAATATTAAATTCCAGAGTTGAGGACTCTTACTCTCCCCACTTCTGAGGCACTTGCAGACATTTTTCTCCCCTACAAAAAGCACATGCAGCACAATGCAAAAGTCTTGCAGGGGAATAAACATCAACCTCTGTGAGACAAGGCAGAGACAGAGGTATAAGGATCAACACAATGTATTTCCCTAACCCTTATGATGCTAATCAATTCAGTTCATTAAACCCCAGCTAAGAATTTAAAATAAGTATTCCCATACTATTGAAACAAAACAAAACAACAAACCCCCCAAACCCACACAACCAAGAGAAACTCTCCCCACTGCATCTCTTTTCCTATCACAAAAAGGCCCGAGAGACTCTAAATTTGACTCTTGGTACTACTAGTCAGATCAGGTTTATTAATTAAGACAAGGAACTTATTGGAATTTACCTTGAAAGACCACACAAGGTACATTATTAGAATAATCTCCTTATAAGGAATAGAAACAGAAAAAAAAGAAGTGTAATTGCAATTCGTGCTCTGTCAGTGTCAGGGTGGGTTATTACTAACTTACCACATACCTCTAACAAAACAAAGCACCCCTGTCTGGTCCTCTCAAGGAATTTAATAAAGGGAAGAAAAAAAAAAAAAAAAAAGAAAGAAAAGAAAAAGAAATGTGAATCCTCTAAAAATTATAATAACATAATAAATATTCCCCGTTTTGAATTATTTGAATGGTTCTCATACACTGCAGAACGTTTTGGATCTGCCAATAGCAAACCAGACAGGGAGCTTCATAATCAAATGACAACTCTGTGGCTAAAAGGGTTTTTTAATTCAGCCAGGGGACACCTCTAAAAATTCCTCCTTTATACACAAGACCTACAATGTATGAAATAAGCTGAGGTGAAAACCAAACACGACTCCAGCAAATGTCCTTGTTTGCCTTTGTGCAGTGGCCCCAGCCCCTCCCAGGCCTCAGAAAAGCAGAATATAACTGAGGAAAAGTGATAAACTGAACTCTTGCCCACTGCTCCCGTGTCCCAGGAAACTCAAATTTCCTGTTCACTGTAAAATCATTCTCAGACAGAAACTTGCCACTTTGGAAAGTGGTTCCTGGCCTCGGC
This sequence comes from Corythornis vintsioides, assembly GCA_025447755.1. NCBI lineage: Eukaryota > Metazoa > Chordata > Aves > Coraciiformes > Alcedinidae > Corythornis > Corythornis vintsioides. The sequence goes on along the minus strand of JAOEGS010006527.1, from coordinate 1,165 downwards.
GTGGTCTGGGTGCCCCTCTCCAACCCTCACTGACATACACACTATCAGCCTGCATTGTGTCTTAAGATTATTAGTCTAGGCTGAATATTAATTTAGCCCTGTGCTTACAAAACGACTAATGCAATCAACGCCTTTATTGGAGGCATATTTAAGAAGGGGTATTTATGGATTAGGCACAGATTTTAGAAATGAAATGGGAGACAATCTAACGAATCTATCAGGAATAAGATCAACAACTTAAAGTTTAAACCAATCATCTTGAGTATATATTTGAACTTGGATATGCAGATGTGGTGCACAAGTCCCAATGGTTCAGCAATACACTCAAAGGATCAACAGCCCTATAGACAGCTAAATTACTCGGAAAGCCAGGGAATTTATCAAACATGAATTTCAAAGTGGATTCTAGCCTGCAGGAAAAAATGGAAGTGCCCATTAATGTACATACAAAATAAATGTTGTCTGCAAGCTCATTCAACTATTTATTTTTTGACACAGAACTGGCTAAAGATTTTTAATTTACATAAAAAGGTACAAAGACTGTAACCCCTTTGATGGAAGAGATGGGAATAAGTATCATGCAAAAGAGGGTTTGTTTGTTTTTTAAAGAAGCACTAACAACCTCACAGGTACAACACAAAGGAATCATTTACGCTCTTTCACATCTATTAGTGCATTATTTATAACTGACTCCAATTTGAGAACGTTAGCATTAAATCTGTTTCTCACATGTAGAGGAAATTATTACAAACTGATCATATATTATGGATGAAAATTGTAACAGCTACACTGAAACTAGTTAAAGCAGACACGTCTGAATTGAATGAACTCTGAAGTGTGCCAGAGTCCTTGCCAAGTTTGGTGATGCCTAACTACGTATTAATTTTACTGACCAAACCAAAAAAAAAAAAAAAAAGAAGTTAAATTCACCTATGCTGACAGATCATTTATCTAAAAAAAAAAAATAAATTGGTTTTCATACTGGAATATTTCACGGCTGAGATGAAAAAAAAACCAAACAAAAACCAAACAAAAAGCTGTTGAATCATCCACAGACCTTTCAGAACCAAAACTCTGATTTGTCTAGAGGGGCTGAGCATCATTTGAATAAACAGAAATTATAATTATATAATTATATAGTTGCATAATTACATAATTGTAATAA
>JAOEGS010006526.1:171441-192747 GCA_025447755.1 Corythornis vintsioides | reverse complement strand
TTGAAATCGAGCACGAGAAATACTTCAAGTCTTCCCTCCCTTCGCACTTACTTCACCCTTCGTCTAGCATCTCTTAGCCGGATTCCTGGTGTATTCCCAGAGAGGAAGAGGGAGACCGAACCCCTGCGGACGGCTGCGTGCCCGAGCCGAGCTGAGCCGAGGGGAGCCGAGCCGAGCGCGGCAGCGCTCCATGCCCCCGGGCGCTGGCGGGGCGCGGGGCGTGTGCCGGCGATGCCCGGGCGGTGAGGCTGGAGCTCCCCCCCGACGGGAGGCGGCCGATCGCTAGGTGTTTCCAGCAGGGAGCGGGGCTGCAGGTAAGCGAGCGGAGCGTGTCTGTGTGTCATGTCTAAGTGCTGGTAGCGGGGCCGGGGAGATGCCCTCCGCGGCTACGCCGGGCCGGGCGCAGGGTGCGCGGGGCAGCCGCCCTCAGACTGCCCAAAAGTTGCAGGGAGCTGCGTGTGAGGGGAACCTATTTCGCCTCCCCTGCGCAGCTCCAGCCGGGCACCCTGCTCCAGCCCTGCGACGGGCGATCCGCAAGCTTCTTAATTTATAGATATTTTTCCTTGTACTTTAATATGGTTATTATTCAAAGGGACGCTTCTGCGTTTCAGCGAAGCCGTAAGGGCCGGAGTAGCCCAGTGGTTTTTCAGCCTGAAGCGGTGGTGCAGGAGGGGTGGCCGCTAACTCGTAGCATCCCCGGGCACTTGGGGATTTACTCTGCTTTGGAGCCCGGGCACTTTATCGGTCGCATTCAGAGAGTGTAATGCCTCTTGAGGATAGATCCATAAAGAGACTGATCATGATTTTATTTCTTTCTGGGTGTGACACTCCCCAAGTTGTGGTGTATATCGTGAAATCTATGGTGTATATATGTGAAATGTATCTTGTCCATTCACGTTGTTTGCTTTGCTTTGCGGTGAACTCATTTACCTTCTGAAATGCTGAAAGCCACAGTGAGGGGGCTTTTATCTTATTCCGCCGCATTCATAGCCTTGCAAGAGAAAGTTTTTAAATAACCAGCTTTGTTCTTGTGGAGCGGTAGGATCGGACACCGGGTTATGTGTGCGAAGAATAATCAGAAATAGCTTGCACTTCCCTGTTAGGAGTTGCCGTGCTTGGCTCTGCTGTATGTTTCATTCTTACAAGTAGTTAAGATCGGTACTTACAGCATTTGAAATTATATGTGTAGTCACAGCTGTCTCTTACCGGCTTTTGCTCGGAGATTATCAGTATTTACATTTTTTTTTTTTTAGAGCACTAAGTACCTCACTTCTATCCCCCCACCCCCCTACTCCACTCCCCTAGTAGACACCGGCTCAGTATTTAAAGAACTGTGCTTTGATTGTTGCCGAACTGTCGATTTATGGTAATAAACATACTCAACCCCTATCTCTGAAAGTCCTGTAAAGCATTCAGGGTCTGAGGGTCTTCTCATAGCAGTGGATAAATTGAAATTACTATTGACTAAGTGATAATTGTTGTCTGGTTTCTCTGCCTTACCAACTAGTTTCAGACATTAGCATTCAGCCTGGTATGTGTTGAAAACTTTAAAGCTACTTTATGGGCTAAGCTAAGTGAAGTCAATTTGATAAGATTTTTTTTCTGTAGTGTAGGGTATACACTAGAAAAATAGTAGTCCAATGGAATGGAATATAGCTTAGCTGAAGTTGGGAGAGAGCATACTAAGGCATCTTTATCAAGGCTTACATCTTTCATTATTATTCTTTCAAAGCCATTGTGCAGTCATTTCATACCAATGCCCAGATTGTTTTGTGAGTGCATAATTAACAGCAGTGGAGTCATTCATATAAATGTCATTACTAACATTTTATGTTGGAGAACTGGTGCTGCTGAGGCAATATTGAAAGCTGTGTGGTTTGGGTTTTCTGAAGTCCCAGTTTCCAAAACTACAGTCCTGTTATAAATGTAAACTAAGTGCTGTACTATCAGTGGAAAGCTTTGCCCAGTTGATAGCCAGTCAGGATCACTATTCACTGGTTCCACATGTTTGAACATAAGAGCACTTTTTAAAAGGTGGTCTTAATTTTACATATGCTGCTGGTAGTGGGTGACTTTGAGATCAAAATCTTGATTCCTGTCATGCTGTTTTAATTAGAGAATGATGACTAATCTGGCAGTGACTTTTATCATACTGGACATGCGAGGTAACCTTTTTACCTGCTTGTTCTTATGTTCTGAGGGGTCTCAGCTTTATGTGTCAATGCTTGTAATGCACTTGGTAATTCTGGTGGGGAATACATGAAAAACTTGTTCTGAATGGAAGGAAATAGATGTGCATACAGATGGGTGTTGGATATTGCTTTACTGGCAGTTTGCAAAGTGATGATTCATTGAACCCTAGCTAGATTTACATAAAGTAAATAATGCTTTACACTGAATTATGATTGCAGAGAAACATGTAGCAGCCAAGAAGTTTCAGAATTTCATCACAGGTGGTGACAGACTTGATAAAAGACATCTTTACAAACACTGGCTCTATGTTTTTGGTAAGCAAAACATACCATGGAATTTTCAGATCTGATCATCTTCTCACTTAAATTTATTGCTGGCTGCATTGCTACTTAGCCAACCTGTGTAAAGCCTAAGCATTGTATTAAAAATGTTGCATTCATTATGCTACATGTTTACTTACTATAAGTAATAGAACAATGCTAACTAGTTACCAAACGAAAGCAAACTACTCACTTTGAAATGCAGAAAATGACATTACCTAATACTCTTCCACACAAAAATGTGATCACCATCCTGAAAAATGATTCTGAACAACAAAACTACTAGTCAGTAAGCAGTTCTATGTATGCACCTCTTACAACTTCTGCAGGATTTTCTTAGAAATGCTTTAAGTCACATTATTCTTCATCTGTTTGTTCACTTAAAATAAGCCCCAGGAAGTTTATCCAGTAAAGCAGTATTATTTCCTTTCTTAAAAGTTCAAACAAACAAACAAATAATCCTTTAGCGTCAGTGTACCAGAAACACTGTGTCCTATTTTTGTGATACATGCATGGCATTTACTGATGCAATTCATCAATGTATTTATTAGTCAGACGTCATCAAACAAACAAAAAAACCCCAGTGACTGCTAGATGTTACAGAACCTACAGCAAGGGAAGACCCGAGTCTAATTAATGCTCAGTCTCATGTTTACAGTCTATATTTAAACATCATAGATTTTCTATGACAGCTTCCAAGAATTCAGGTGGCAATAGCTTTTTCATTTAAAAATGCCTTTTCCATTTGCATTTTGAAATGCTGAATTTTAAAGTCATGGAGCCAAAAGTTGTGTTTTGAGTAATATAACAGAAGGGTCCTATGCTAGCAGAGCTGAATACTGATCTCTCCCCACTCATGGCCATTTTGTTGTGTTAAGAGGGGCATCCCCATCTGATGTAGACTTTCATGGCTCCATTGGAATAGTTGAAGCGCTGACATTTTAAACCAGCTGGAGACTTGCTCCATTATCCTTAGTTCACTGAATTTAAGTGTGCACTTGAAAAGGATTTTGCTTGCTTTTTTTTTTTTTAAATGAGAAAACATTTACATAGTCTACTGAGCTTCACAGAATCCATGGTAAGTGCACACCTTCATGTTTAAAATACTTTTTAAAAGCAGAGGCCCACTTTTCAACAGGAAATTTGGCCCAGTGTTTTGGTTTTGTAAGCCATTAATACATACTTCAAAACACTCCTCATAACTCAGTTCAGATTTATAAAACTCAGACATAAGAATAATTCTGAAACATCAGCAGAAATGTTAATTTTTCCGAATGATGGTTGCAGAGCTATCTCCTTTTGCTCTTGGTAGAACTTGGGAAGATGATTATTGTGCTTTGATTCTTTATTCCTTGCCAGCCACTCTTGCTTACTATATTTAATCAGTTATTTTGCCTTCTCTTTTGATAAATATGGTTACTTAATGTGCTTTCTCATACTGTTAGTGCAGAACAGTTACATTTTAAAGATAAACAATTCAAGGCATTTTGATAGAGCTGCTTTCTGCAGTGTGTTTTGAAAAATGCTTTGGAGATAGAAGAGACAAAAATAAAGACATTGTGCTTTCCAGTGTTAGTTACAACAGGACACTACATAGTTACATAAAATGGCACAGAGTCACTAAAAAAAGCTTTCTTAGCTCTTTCTTCTGTTCAGATACATCAGGGCACTGATGTGTTGGAGGCATTGTAGCTGTAGCTATTGCTTGAAGTAGCACTGAAAAATGTTTACTGTGGATTTGATCCTTAGTCCTTCTGTGAGCAAGCACAGCAGTAGCTCCTGTATCTTTTGTGGTGTGGAAGAGCCACTTATATAATAGCTTGTGTAAAAAGTGGGAAATTGTTTGTTTTGTTGGTTTTGGTGTTATTTTCCCCTCTTGTTTAAAGCTTATCAAACCTCATAATCTGTACTATGTTACATTTTCCAGTAGGCTCACTTCACATCTTGCTGATCTTGTAACATGAAGCTTGAACACAGGTCTCTTGGCAGCAGGACAGTGTTGTATACAGCTGCCTTTACTCTGAGCATCCCTTTAACAACAGCAAGGGGAGAGTCAGGGACCAGGGTAGCACTCAGGTGAAAGCACACAGAAGGTTTTGTGGACTCATGGGTGTTTGGTAATCTTCAATGCTCAAGGCACACATTGGAACTAAGGCTGCGTAAGGTGCTTTGGATTGCCAAACTTCCCCAGTAAATAAATGCACAGGCACAGTGCAACAAAACTATTATGTTGTATAAACAGCAAAATAATAAGGAATGGCTTGGTAAGGATGAAATGTCCTTGAAATCAATAACCAGGTTTTTATTCTTGGTTGTAAGCCAACCTCTCTCTTTGTGGAAGATTTCTGGCCTCTGTTGAAATATTAACGTCCACTATTTGGAGATGAGGTGATGGACTAGTGGTTATTGGCTTGATCCAATAAAGTAGTTTCCTTCTTGAAGTTCAAGGAGGCAGCATTGCAGTTCTGTATGTTTTAAGTGACTTACTAGAACCAAACTGCCTGACTTTTCCCTTTTAAAAGCAGGATACAATACATTCGTAAGTTAAATCCCTCAGTAACATGTGGTCTCACACCAGCTCTCTTAGAGACAGGAGCACAGGCCTGACAAGTCTCTCACATTTACAGTGATACCCTTGTATATTTTCCATTCCACTGCTGCAGTTTCTACAGCAGATATTGATATAGTAGAGCTGTGGCCTCTAGTCCAACTTGCCACAAACTGGTTACATGTGTGATGTGTATGACCCTCTGCTCCTGTATGTCTTGCATATCATGATGTTAAACAGAGGAGAGGGTATGATGCAGCCCATGGGTCACCAAAGGGCTTTCCATGCTCACCTGAGCATCTTTATGTGGAACATTCTTCTAGCTGCAGTCTCTCCCTGTGGCTTCTCCCTCACCATGTGAAACCACACGTTTGAGAGAACCTGTCCCAAACCCTCTGATGGGCAGACTCAGGCTTGATGCTCTCTTCTGCCCCATGAGCTTGCAAATGGGAGATGTGTGAGCACTACATTAAAACTGCACTCCAGATCCCTGTTCAGTTGGGACTTTTTTGGTGTCTGTCCCCACTTAAGATGTCTTTGGCCTTTTGACATCCAGGCTTGCCCATACATAGAGGAAGCATGACATTTATTGCACTTAACAGCACTGCAAAGTAACAGGGAATGGCTTCATGGCTCTGAGGAGAGATAGTGGCCTCCTGTGCCACCTGCATGTAGGCAGCTGTTGGAAATGTGGATCTTTTCCAGCAAGGGCTGAAAGTCAATACCATCCAAAACTCATCTCATGGTTTATCTAAAGTGACTTAGTGTCCTTAGTGTGGTTATTAACTGTAGAAGTGTCCCAAGTTAGAGAAGTCACCACTGACAGAAACCTGGTGGTGAGAGGTATCGAAGCTGTGGCTTCAGTGGGACTAGTGAAATTGATTTTGTGCTGGAAGACTTTCCTGAAGCGAGCCTAAATAAACCTTGTTACTTGCTCAGAGTGATTCATGTAGGTGGGGTGCTGCTGAGATGACTGTGTTTATGTCTATATGCTGGGTATATATACATTTAAGGCTTGAGCTTTGTTTCAGTGCCTTGTCAGTCCTACTCCTTTTATAAACACCCAGTTCCCTTAAAGTCAGAACAGAGACTAGGTAATTTTCAGCAGGTAATTTTCAGCAAGATGCTGCGAGTAACTAGCCTGTGTTACAGTATTAGAAACTACAATTACAATCATGTAAAATTCAAATGTGATGTTAGTGGTGTGGCATTAAAGTAAAATACCATTTTCTGACAAAGCATATCAAGCCATGGTATTCCTGCAAGAAATGAGGTCATGTTTAAAGCTTAATTGCAGAAAAAAGATCTGTTTCAGCACCATCCTAGGAGGGGAATACCCTTTCTGGACTGTGTTAGCTGTATTTATTTAGCTTTGAAGTTTGTTTGGGTTTTTTTTTGTTTTGTTTTTTTTTTTTGTTTTGTTTTGTTTTGTTTTTATCTCTGTATTGTAACAGCTAAGGTATACTTAAATAAGATGGGAAGTTTTATCTCGAGGTCTGCTAACAGTGGCAAACAGAGTGAGATAAGTTCTGTTTTATAAGCTTACTGGACTCAAGACAGAAGAAATACTGTATTTATATGCTAACATAACATCCTATACATTCAGGTACCATATTATCAGCTAATACACAACGTTGCCTGACACTTCTCATTGTATGATGCTGTTGTTTTCTGTCCAGTTTAGAATCATGAGGGATATCCCTTGCATTGAAATTAAGGTACTACTTAAAACACACTACTGCCAAAGTGTCCAAACCTTCATAATTGAGGCATTACATTGGTATTTGTGCAGTGGATGTGCAAAGAAAGAAGTGGCCATGAACTCAGGTGCCTGTTGAGTTGCTGATACAGTGGGTTTTTTTTTCCTCCCATGCAGATTATTTTTTCTTCATAACAACAAGATATTATTTTCTGTTTAAAAATATTATAATTTGATTCTTGTGGTTTAACTCTGGTTGGCAGCACATCCACTCGGTCACTCCCCCTCAGTGGGATGAGGGAGAGAATCAGAAGGGCAAAAGTGAGAAAACCCGTGGGTTGAGATAGACAGTTTAATAGGTAAAGCAAAAGCTGCCTTTGCAAGCAAAGCAAAAAAGGAATATAATCACTACTTCCCATTTGCAGGCAGGTGTTTAGCCATTTCAAGGAAAGCAGGATCTATAATGTCTACTTGGGAGGGCAAACATCAGAACTCCAAAGGTCCCCCTTCCTCCTCCTTCCCTGTAGCTTGATGTTTTTATGAGCATTATGTTTTTATGGTATGGAATATCCCTTGGTCGGTTGTGTCAGCTGTCCTGCACCTCCAGTCTTCTTAAAGGTGGGGGGAACTGTGAGGAACAGAAAAAGTCTTGACACTGTGTAATGTTCAGCAATAATTAAAACATCCCTGTTACCAACACTGTTTTGATTGTAAATCCAGAACATAGCCACTTGCAAGCTGATATGAGGAAAATTATCTTTATCTGCCCAAACCAGTACACTCTCTACCCTTTATTCTTTACCATTTCTGTCATGCTGAGGTCCCACGCTATCCAATACATCCACATCACCCACCGCTGTCCCTTTCCTGCCCTTTGGTAGATACACAGGTGTTAGATGCTAATTATTCACCTCTATGAATTCTAGATAAAACCCCTCTGTGAGAAAGTGCTGGCAGAGCTATCATTGCAACTGCAGAAATACCTTGTGCCTCTTTAATACAGAACCTTGCTCCCATTCCCACTCCCAAGTAATGTCACTCATATTCTCCTCTTCCTCATCATCCTCCCAGCCACTCGGATCCTAACTTTTTCTCCTCTAGCTCTCCTTGTCCTTCCTTTTCCCTTCACTGTTCACCTCATCTGCATTGGTGTCATCTGATCTTTCTGAATGTCAGGTAAATGCAGACTGCAGTCAGCATTCCCAAATTGCTTTCCTGACACAAAAAAAAAGTCTCTTTAAGTGTGGCATGACCTGATTCACAGGTATCATCCCAGAGTCATCCTGATTCCCAAATTTCCAATGCATTTTCTGTTTAATGAGCTATTAAGCAATATGCACTTCTTAACTTCACCTTTTCTGGCTAGCTGCATTCCTCCTGATAATTATAGCTTTAGAAAGAAACATTTAATTTGGAACCAATTCTGCAAATGAAGTGACGTTATTTAGATAGCACTCCTCCATATCCAGACTCTAGGGATTATCTCATTAGAATGCATTTCTATTTGAAAACTCCTTGAGACCATGATATCAGTGCAATAGCCACCACCTTGTCATCAGTAATACAGACAAGACTACTGCTTATTCTGTTTTAACACAAAATGAAAGCAGGTATAGGGATGGATGAATAGTTCATTTTTGCTTTGACTAAATAAAAATCCATTTCTGGTCTTTTTCCACCCTAGGAGAGTGTTTTGAGTAAACTTAAGCACAGACACAAATAATATTCCATATGTATTGCATAGGTGTGGACATTTTTAATTTGGTGTGCCATTCTCATGTGTTCTTTTGGTGATGGTAACTAAGTGATAGTCTAATAAAAAGTTTGTAGAAGTTTCAGATGACTCAGTAATAATCAGTGAGTTCAGCCTGTGTTCTCACAGGTTCCATTGCATCTGTGTATTTATGAAACCAGTAATATTTTACTGGTTCAGGTTGTATGGTCTTGGTTTTGTCATTGTGGTTAATTCTGTCTAGTTAATGGATACAAACTAAATGTATATGCATTCTGCCTATAGCTTAGCTTGTGGTAAATACCAACAACCTTCCCATGAATGCTAATACTTTTATTTTTATGTAGATCACTTTAGCAAAATATGGAAATGATTGACCGAAGGCAACTTTTTTTTTTTTTTTTTCCATGACCCTGCCATGGCAATAGGAAGAAATGTACATTAAAAAAAGCCTTAAATCTTTCAGGTTTGAACCTTATATTTAAGCTGTAGTAAAAGGAATTATCTAATATTGTTGCATATAAGAGCCTGTGCCTTGTTCTCACAATTACATTATGAAAACAATATTGAAAATGTTCCTGGGGGGAAGTTTTAATTTCTCTGAATCAGTAGATGTTAAATGCTGATATTAAAATGAGTGCAATACGCATAGAAAAATTTGCTGAGGGGTTTTGGAGCTGTGTAGAGTTCCCTGTGACCTTTGTAGCTGGGGATATAGTGAATAGATACTGTAAGTTCATAACTTACCTGTGGCTTGCCCACCTTTGCACCTCTTTTTGGGCAAATAAGTATGTAGCATGAGAACTTAGGAGGAAGTAGTTCAGCAGATAGCTTCACTGCCCCCCTCATTTCTCATGAAGCTGGATTTTTTTGGTTGAGTTCAGCTGCAATCTTTACTGCTTTCTTGGCATAGTAACATGACAGGCCTAATTCTGTCAGCTGAAGAATTCTCACTAGTAAATGATTAAGGTTATTCACGTCAGATTTTTAAAAGAAAATATTATTTTGTTCCACCAAACTTCCTACCCATTAAACAAAGAGATAAAAGTCTGTGTATACCCAATCCTACCTAAATTTTACTGCTTTACTGGGAAAAGCAAGAAGCTGTGATTTGATGCTATGGCCACAGCTATTCCCAGTTGCATTTTTCAGTCACCCTTCAGCTCAAGTAATTGTTGGTAGTTTGTGGCCTCTTTCCTGGAGAGTTGGTTTGTGGCTGGATGGTTCTTTAAGTTCTGTATGTATTCTGCTCATGGCCAGAAGATCTGCATAACTTTAGCATCTGGAAAGGACATCTTTCCAATTGCAGGCCAATCTACTGGGACTTGAAATTATTATCTCTCCATAGATACATTTCTTCTTCTTTTTATTTACAGCTAATGTTTCCACTTGCATATAAAATACATTTTTGTCCCAACAAATATAGCAGTCTTAAAATTATGAACTGATTCTATATGGGTAGCTATCTGACAGTCAGAAAATTAATATATATCAGTCTATCAACATTATCAACAGGAACCATGAGATAAATGTGCATGACTTTTTTGTATATAAAACACATTCCCAGCTCAGCAGTGGGCTGTGGAGTTCAGACCACAGTAATGAGAGATTGTAAAGATTTAATGGTACATCTTTCTCTTTTTTACCACTTTTGGGGTTTGTAGTTTATAATCTAATCAACATTTTTGCATTTGGTCTTTGCCAGAGGATGAGTCAGGACTACCACAGTGGTCTCAGTTATTAGGTTATGGGTAGTTTTGGAGGTAGAGGAGATGTTGGAGCTCTGTACATAATGGTATTTGTGCCCCCACAGTGGGATTGTTTCTATGATTATTATCTGAAAATTTTTGTTCTCTTCAGTCTCTCCTTTCCCCTCCCATCAGCAGAATTCTTGAACTTCATTCATTGGCAATGAAATAAGTCTGTGTTTGATGGCCACTGGAAAAAGGCAATAGTATAATGGACAAATTCTTTTTTTTTATTATTCCCTTTTATCAGCTGTGGCTGAAGTTCTCAGTGACTATGGTCTCAATGAAGACATTTAGTCTTTATCCAGTGGTTCTCTTTTGTGATGAGCAGAAGTTGCTCTGTTAAGGAACTTCAGTAATGGCTGGAGCCAGAGAATGAGACTAGACTCTAACAAAGGAAAGAAATGAGCATTCAGGGAAAACCCTGCTTTATACTTTGATGAATGTTTTGTCATATTCTTTCTGCTGGGTTGTGGTAGCCAGTATTTCCCATAGGTGTTCCAGGAGCACTTGTATTATGCTAACTCGTGCAGGCATTGAATACTCTCATTTTGGAGGCAAGAAACCATACCTGGCCTCTGCTTTCTGTTTTTATTTTGTGCTCTTTTCACATTTGTGGAATATATTTCATTAGTGTTTCCCAGAAATGTTTAACCATGTGCTGGACAAGGACATGTCTGCCTGACTGTCTATGGAACCCTGGTTGGTAAGGGGTTTTGCCATTCCATACCACACACTGGCCTTCCTTCCCCACTAGGCTCCTTCAGCAGATCTCATCTGTGACCAGGGTTGAATAAAACCACCAGGAAAAATGTAAATCCAAAGGTATTGTTAATGCTGAGAGTCAATTATAGCATAGCAAATTAGACAATGGATTTTAAACAAGGGCAGACCTTTCTATCTTACCCTTCAGCTTTTCCATTTGGTAGCTTGGGTTGTTTTGGCTTCTGCAGTTGCTCAAAGATCTGTGTAACACCAGCTTTTTGAGAAAAAGTGAAAGGACTTGAGCAGCAGACACCACAAACAGGACAGAGATGCAGCAGTTTGCAACTGCTAGCAGTGCTGTCATTAATGTTAGTTATTAGAGCAGCATGATACCCCTTCATGGTTAACTCATGTGTAGTTTCTCTGCCAGCCTTGAAGGCTGTAAAGCTTTCAGGCTGAGTGCTGCAGACCTTCTCTTTCATTTCAGTCTCAGAGGTGATGAAGGAGGTTTAAAACCTGCTCAGGTGGCCTAGATCTGTCAGAGAAAACAGAGCTGAGCCCTTCATGTAACCACTGCAGATACTCTGAAATTCACTCTATGAATCTCATGTAATAAAAGCTCTTTGGGTGGCTGATCTTGATTGAAAAGGTGAAGGTGGAGCCACCATTCAGCACTTGCAACACTAATCAAACTTCTATTTGCAATTTACCTTTCAACTGCTACTAGCAAGTCCAGAAGCTGGACACCAGTTACAGTTGTGTTTACAATCTTGTGTTACTTGATTGGCCTGAATATCTTCTTCCCAGCAATTAACTGCTATGATTGGGAACGACACAGCTAGGTGTAGCAGTAGTCTCATAGCTCTTGTAGCAATATGTTTCTTTGCCTGTTCAAAAGGATGGTAGTAATTTAATTTTTTTTTTTTAAGTTATTCTTTTTAATCTTGAAGTGTCTGCTTAAAAATGTATCAAGTCCCTTGGTATTTGGAGAAGAGTAATAATGGTGCATCATCAAATAAAGTTCCTGAGCCGGCACACAGAATCTGAAAAGATCTTTTTTACACATCTCCCTCTCTTTCTCAAAGAAAAAAAGCAATCCAGACCTCCACAAAACACAAGCTACACAAGACTAAAAGCAAATATGCCTTTGTCATTCATTTTGTGGTGTGAGATAATAAACCTTTGCACAGCTGCATTCAGAGTTCCAATGCCCTATTTTAGTGACCACAGAAACTCCTTCAGAGACTTGGGTGATGTGCAAAGGGTAAAACACTTTGTGTGTCCCCTTGTTGCTGCTTTGTGAAGTTTAAAGAAGAGTCCAGTGTGGCTTGGCTTTTGGGGTTGGAAATTCAGGCACAGCCTACCCAGAGGGATTGCAGAGACAGGATTCAGCTTGAGACTGAAACAGATAATCAGAGAATAGTTTTGAAAAAAGTTGGTCTGAAAATGATGACTTTAGCTTTCCTCCTAAATCATAAAGAGCTTGACAATGAAACTTTTTTGCTCAGGTCACCTTTCTGTTGCTTCATCTAGAAGGATAGTTAACTTCAGAACAAGCATTTATTGGGCTACAGCATAACAGTGGGAAATGAGAGGAAGATATTCCACTTGACTGGATAATCACATACTGAGTGCATGCAGAAATCTTCTTATGGAGTTTCAAAGCAATAAACCAAATGTGCAGTCCTGAAAGAGACATTCTGGATGTATATTATTTCTAACACCTACCAGTGTTTTAGCCAAAACAATAACCAGTGGGACTGTGAGAAAGATGTCCTTTGTGATTTTGATTTCTCCCATGGGTGATTTGACTGATTCATTGAGTTTCTTTAGTGTTGGCTCTGTGTAGAGTATAGGTCTACTGCTGGCATCAGCTTCTTAGATGATTAAACTCTTTACTCCACAATTACAGAGAATCTTAAATACAAAAAGTACTTTGGGCTTATTTGTGTTGTCAAGTGGTTATTAATTTTTTTTTTTTTTTTGAGTACATACAAATGTTTTCCACAAATCCAGGTGCAAACAGCTGCCCAGTAGCACTTATACAAAGTGGACCATTTAATTCTACTCCACTCTCTCTGCCCCTTAGCTGGGCTGGATGCCTGTGAAGACTGGAACACAGCGTGGTTTCCGTGCTGTGGTCCTGCCTGTGTGCCTTGGATAAACAAACACAGGCTTTGAAAAAGATCAGAAAACAAAACTGATTTATCTACTTTCTGATTATTTACATAGTGGCTTCTGTAGGGCCCATATTAATCAGGATACATACATCTATGTTGTGTTTGTAGTGAATATCTGTCAAAAAGTCAGAGTCATTAAGGAAGAATTATGAAGTTCTCTCCCCATATTAAGCAGATTGCATTATTAACTTGGGTTCACTCTTTGCATTCATTTCCAAGCATTGCCTTTGTAGCTTTTGGCAGGTTTTATTTTGATTGTGATGTAGATGTGTTTATAATCAGCCCTATTTGTAATAAAAAAGAAGGGTGAGAACAGAACTTTGGAAGCCCTTCTGAAATGTTTCACCTTACCTTTCCTCACACACCTTCCCAAATGAATAATTAGCATCATTTTGTGGAAGAAACTTTGCTACTCTGACTTAATTCTTCATACAGTTTAATTTCTTTTTCATAGCAGGACAGAACAGCATCAGAAGAACTCTCACTAGAATCTTGGCATTCTCCTAGTCTAAACATAGACCAGAAAGTTGCTTTTTGGGGACCTCACTTGATGTTTTTTGTCGTGTCCAGCTGACTGACCTGCTGGGTTACATCAGCAGTACTGCTGAGTGCTCATGGCAATGAAACTCCGCTGTGAGAAGACAGCAGATTTTACCTTGGGTGGTGCAGATGTCTTTTTCAGAGCCAATAAACCAAATCTTCCCACCCCCTCTAGTCAAAGCACTTTTTTGGACAGGAGATCTACATTTTCAGATGTAAGTCGTGAGGCAGCCTGAATAACTTACAGTATTTGTGCATGTAAAAAAAGATTATGTGCATACAATTCAGACCATATGCTGCTAAAACAACACTGTATTTTAATCAAGTTCCCTAATTAAATCCATTTTAAACTACTTGTTAATCAGCCTACCCTGAGGAGTCCAGTCTCAGGTCCGTATGAAACCCTTCTCTAAAGTAGCAGGTCAACATT
The DNA here is from genome assembly GCA_025447755.1 of Corythornis vintsioides. Taxonomy (NCBI): domain Eukaryota; kingdom Metazoa; phylum Chordata; class Aves; order Coraciiformes; family Alcedinidae; genus Corythornis; species Corythornis vintsioides. The sequence continues at coordinate 178,652 of JAOEGS010006526.1, read as the reverse complement.
TTGAGAAATATCTGGAGACAAAACTTGCTCCAAAGGCAAACAGCAGTTCCTGGAAAAAGGAGATGAACCTTAATAGGGTTTGTAATCAGTCTACTCCGAGAAACTAATCCTCATCTCTAACCAGTCTTCACCTAAATGATGCTTTGCACACCTTTAGTATAGTGATACCTGCAGGGGGTTTTATTTCCAAACACTTGTGCAAAACATTCCCAAGAGAAAGTAGTTTGCTGATTGCCATTGGTGTGTTGTGTCTTGAATTTCTTTTTTTGTTTTTCCCTTTTCTTTCTCTAACAGTTAATTGAAATTTTGGGCTTCAAGCCAAATGTGATTTAGAACATTTTTAGGTCTCAATCACCAAACAAGCTGTTTTAAGAGCTGCTTCCTCGTTGCTCAGAGGATGAGTTGGCATTTCTAGTTCAGATTATCCTGTGATTGTAGCTATTGTGCAGGACAGGTTTCAAGAAAAATCTTCCCTTTAGCTTTATTTGGAAAGCTTGGTTAGCCAGGAGATTCTGTTGTGGCAGCTACAAGGTCAGAATCTGGGCACTTGGGATGCCTGGATAGCTATTACCACCTTAAGGTAAAAAGACGTGGCTCTTTCTTGCAAGAATTGATACTGAGTGTGTTTTTAGTTGTGGCATTCATTCTTTCAACTCCTAGTAGAACAACCTGGAAGCAATAATCACATTAGCTAATAAAAACAGAATATGAATCACTTTTTGTCATCTAGACAAAGCCACTCAGACAGTCACATGTTATTCTGAGAATCAAATCTGAGTTTGCTGCAGATGCTTTGGGCTGTGAGCAGAAAAATTTTACTTATCACACTCATATTTTCCTGTAGTTCAGGACTAATGTATTTTGGCCCTGGATAATGTGTTGAGGAGTGGATTGAGATGAGAACTAAGGAAGTAGTTCTGGTACTGAGGGTACTGGTTTTCAGCCATTTAGTTTGAAGGACTGAGGTTTCTCCAAGAACAGTACAAAGGAGTTGGGTAAGCAGCTTGTTCTTTTACATGGGACCAGTTAAGGCTGAAGGAAAAGCTATTGCATGGGAGCCAGCATCCTTCATTTAGGAGCTGCTTGGGGATAACAGACTCTGAGAAAACAGTCTTGGCACTTGGAATGAACACCCAATATTGGTCAGTGCTCCAGTGCAGGGTGAAGTTCTTGTGCTCTGCCTGCAGCCAGTGAGTGCTTTCAGAATCTTTACAGAGTCAATTAAAATGACTTGTGCCTGTTTTGATGAGTCCTTCAAAGGGTTTATGGAGAGGCAATGGTCATGAGATGGGAGTTCTGTGGAGAATCATCAGAATTTTATACTAAACACAGGGGCCAAGTAGCTGAGCTTGTGCATCTTGAGTGCTAGATAGAGGAGTGTGACACCATTTAAACAAATAAACAAACCAACCCCAAAGAATTTTCAGTCCAGAGCTTAGGATGCATTTTTAGAAGAAAGTCTGTCAGTGGTTAACCTGAAAAAGAAACCAAAACATTAAGGATGGCTTTCTGTTGGTTTTGGGTTTTTTTTGGTTTGGTTTTTTTTTTTTTTTTACCTTTTCCCACTTCATACATCTCAGCATAGTGTTGTTTCCACTGTAAATGTTAAAATATTTTAGGAACGAGAATCAAAATCTCAAGTTCTGCAAGGAGCTGAAAAAATGAAATGAAACTTTTGGCTGCCCTTCAAAAACTTCAAATCCACAAAATCTTAGATCAATGAGCTTAGCTCGTTTAGAGACTTCTCAGAGAAAGTGGTGTACGTGTGGATCTATGGCCTAAGCATAGATGTTTGCTGAACCATGCCTGTGAAAAATGGATCAAGTGCTGGATTTCATAATCTGCTGTCTTTGTTTGCCTGGAAGAGAAGACTGCTTAGAAATAAATAAATAAATGTTTTGTTTATATTTTCAAAATAAATTGGCTGGGATTCTAGGGAGATGCTGTAAATTGAGATTTTTGGGTAATGTCCTTGAAGAAGAAGTAGCTTGTTTGTTTGTTTGGGTATTTTGAGGACTTGTAGCTGTAACTGTCTACAGGAAAGTGACATGTGAATATGAATGAGCAATAATAAGCCAAGGTTCATGAGATTGTTTTCCTGCCTGTTGAAATGCTGTGGGTCACCTGCTTTCCTTGTTACAGAAGGGGAAAAGAGCTTCTCTTTTGAGTGCTCTGGGGATATGTAGTTACAGTTCAGCATATATCTAGAACTGTAATTTGGGGTGTGGGAGAAGTGGTTTCCAAAGTGATGGATGACATTTTATGTGAAGCCAAACAGATGATAGTGGCCTTTGTGCTGTCACAGTGAGAACTCGGTGAGAGCTGTTTCAAGGGCAGTGTGACAGAAGCAGCTTTGGCACCATAAGTGCTGGGGACTGTGTCAAATTCAATTCACTGCTACCTGGGATGTCAGGTGCCAGGTCTAGGTTTGAATAGATGGAAGAAGATGGAAGGAACATTAAGATTAAAAAGGGGAAGGCAGCAAGAGGGTGTCAGGGTCCAGCATGTCAGTAGTTTGTGATCAGAAGTGTTTCAAAGTGGATGAAGCTACTGAAAAGCAGCTTCATGGAGAAGGACCTGAGTATCCTGGAGGACAACCATGAAGCAGCAGTGTGCTCTTGTAGCCAAGTAGGCCAGTGGTATCCTGAGGTGCATTAAGAAGAATGTGGCCAGCAGGTCCAGGTAGGTTCTCCTCACCCTCTACTCTGCCATCATGGGGACACATCTGGAGTACTGTGTCCAGTTCTGGGCTCCCCAGTTCAAGAGAGACAGGGAAATACTGGAGAGAGTCCAATGGAGGCTCCAAAGATGATTAGGGGACAGAAGCATCTCTCTTATGAGGAGAGACTGAGAGACTTGGGTCTGTTAAAGGACAAGACTGAGAGGGGATCTTACTAATGCTTGTAAGTATTTAAAGGGTGGTAGTGAAGAGGTTGGGGCCAGTCTATTTTCAGTGGTACCCAGTGATAGGTCAAGGGGCAATGGGCACAAATTAAAATATAGGAAATTCCACCTAAATGAAAGGAAAAACTGTGAGGATGATAGAGCCTGTCACAGGCTGCCCAAAGAGGTTCTGGAATCTCCTGCTGGAGACTTTCACAACCAGCCTGGGCACATTCCTGTGCAACCTGCTGTAGGTGAACCTGCTTTAGCAGGAAGGGTTTGGACTCGATGACTCCCAGAGGTCCCCTCCAACCCCTACTACTCTGATTCCCTGAAGTTTGTTAGTACATAGCCTGGGAAAGGGTGACAGATTGACCCAAGTTCTGTTTGTAGGGCTTTTACTCCCCGACATAGCAATATATATAAAACTTGTATTGACCTGTAAAAGGAAATCAGTCTGAATTCATAGCCAGCTGTAGAATTTCCTAGGAATTGGATGTGCAGAAGCAGAGGTGAGTGTGGCTGTTCCTTTCTCCCTCCCATGTCAGCGTCAGTGTGGAGCTGCTTTGCTTGCTCCCCACACAGAGCTGACCTTGTTCTAACTTGGCCTTGTACTTTCTCCTGTCTTTGTCTGTGTTCAAGCCAGCTGGTGCTCTCTGTGGAAATTCACAGCTAGGACCCTTTCAGCAGATGTCTACATGGCTTCAGCAGCTCTTTCCCTCTGCCCTTCTGTGCCATCGTTAGACTTTTCCCCTCACATCACAGAGGGAAAGCTGGGTTACTCCACTTTCTTCAAGTGTGTAGCAATTTGAAGCCTATTTATAGATGGACTTCAGAGCATATGGAGTGAGCAGAGCCAGAATATTTATGACCTCCAGATCCCTGCCCTTTCTTCACTCAACCCCCAGATTTACGTAAGACACTGGAGCCTTTTATTTTTGAACCAGGACCCGTCCTGGTGCATATTGTGGTTATACAAGAAAGTTTTCTCCTGGAAACTCTGCAGATAAATCAGGCTGCTTTCCAGCAGCATAACTTCACAGAACTTTCCACACAGTTTATAACAAGATTATAGCTATGAGAAGGGCACTGTTTGTTCCACATGTAAAGGAGACTGAGGTTGAGCTTGGGAGGTGGTGTCACCTGCAAGATATGCTGAGGAGCCAGAAATCTCTTTTGGACTTCAGCATGAGCTTTTTGAGAGAACAGATGTGGTGACTAAGGTGTTGTTTTGGTTGAGGAAGATACTTAGGGTCAAGCTCACTTCATGTGATCCTTCTGGAAATGTTTGCATAACATTGTCAAAAGGGCACTGTGGAAGGACTTCTTCATTCCCTGGTTAGTTCCTTGCCATCTGTCTGCAGTGTTGTGACCATCTCTAGTTAATTATTCCTTCAGGCTGGCAGCAGACCCTGTACCTCCCAAGGTGATGCCCTGTGGTTTTCTTCAGGCACTTGGTAGAGCATGTTCTCTTAGCTGGGGATCTCACTCAACCTCCAGTAATTGAAAATTACCTCATGACTCCCAGGTATTTGTCTCATATGCTTAGAAATGTGGGTTATAGGTAATGTACAACGTGCTTCCAAGAGTGATTAGGCTTTTTATTTGTGTTTATTGCAACAGATTCTGATGCAAGGTGGTGCTACTGCTCTTTGGTTACTGAACTTGCATCCTAAATACCTGAGAAACCAGTGAGGCAACGGGTGCAAGTTGCCAAACATTCAACCTAAATAAGGTGATACTGTGACCTAACAAAATTAGAGAACAAGATTATGAATTATAAAGATAGAGCCTTAGTGACCTCTCGGGAAGAGCCCCAAAGTCTTCTTGGCAAGTGGCAAATGTTATTGATAACATTTGGATGGATCAAGCTTTGTGGTAGATCAGCTATCCTTCATGGAAGACAGGGATCAGGGATTTTGGAAGTGCCCTAGGTTGGACAGAGTGCTGAAAGAGAATGAAAGAAACCCCAAAGTCTATGTGGGAAGGAGGATGAAAAGGAGGAGAATTAGGCTGGATCTTGCAGGGTGGTGGAAGGCATTTGTTGTATGATCAGTGCTTGAGCTACAGAACTGCTGTCATGGGATGCTGGGGACACTAGAAGTTTAGGTGGCCTCTGAAATGGTCTCATGGCAAACACTCCACTGAGGTTTTATTAAAACAACACTCTCTGCCTGAGAAATTAACTGAGATGCAAATTGCTGGAGGTTGGGAGCACGGCCTGGGGGAATTATCACTGCACGTTTACTTTGTTAAAAGTTCTGTATAAACTTCTTACAAAGCTCCTGTTGTTGAGGACTGTTGGAAACTCTTCATTGGAGGAGAAATGCTCCCAGTATGACCCAGTACAATGGCTCTCATGGACAGGCAGACTGGGTTTCAAGGCTGAGGAACTTGTGAAGAGTAGATTCCCTTTGGTAAGGAGAAGGACTCTCCTGAGTCAGCTTTCTGTGGATTATGAAGTAAAGCAAAAGTTCTTAGAAAAGGTGGGAGTTGTGAATGATGAATTTTCTTTACAGGAAGGGGTGGTGAAACACCTTTAGGTTTTTACCTGGTAAGGATTGACTCACAGATTGCTTGGACCAAATTAACTTCCCATAACAGCTCAGTCCAAGATTTGACTCTCTGGGAACTGTCTCATTGAAGGACCTGTGCTCTTACTGTTTGGGAGTATTTTTATTTATTTTAAAAATAATTTTGTTTTTATGATTATGAATGTGAGAAATGATGTGGATGGCACACACGACCTCCCCACCAACTAGGGTAAAATGTGTTATACCTCTTTATTATTTCTGTTGTTGGTTTTCTCTACTAAGAGAAGCTAATTTTGAATTATTTTAAAAGGATCACGGCAGACATTTCTATTTAATGATGGATTTTAAACACAATTTAAGATGCCTGTTAAACTGACAAACTCTTGCTGCTTCTTCCCTGTAAATGGGATTCACATGATTTACAATTTCTCTGAGACTTTGCATTGATCTATTTTTCAAGGTTCAATAACTGAGATCAAAACAAACTCAAATCAGAAAGTATTAGTGACAACAGTAGAAAAATCCCTCCTGCTCTACACTGGTCCCATTTGAGAAACACGAGGCATAAACCAATTTTTCAGCAGGAATGTTTAGGTTAATAAAAGGTTATGAGTCTCAAAAAGGGTCTCTCAGCCTTACACTTAATTGACTGTTGTACTCAATCAGAAGTGGATGGCACAAACTTTGCAAGATGTTTGCTCTTGGAGAGTGGGCTTTTAATTCTTGGATTAAATTTTAATCATGTTTTATTTTTGAGAAGCTTTTCCTTTTTCTGTGTTGTATGTAGTTTCCCTAAATGCAGGCCTAAGATTTCATGCTGAGACTCAAAAATAAGGCATCTTTCAATGCTGGCTGAGATTTTTTACTGCTGTCTCTGGGCATTGGCCTTGCAGCTCCCATGGAAACCTTACAGTGGAGTCTGGAAATCAACACAGGAGTGAGCAGAACATGCAGCTGTACCTGTGTGCATCTCACTGATGCAAATCATCACAGTGGTACCACAGTGGAACAACTTTTTCCCCATCTCAGCCAGCCAAATCCGAGTTCTCTTCACAGCTACATCAGGCTGAGATTTTTTTATTCCCAGTTTCAGTGTTTTTGTTGTGGTTTTGGTCTGTCAAACATAAGATTACCAGTGAGGTTCCTCTATAGATGCCATCACAAGGGTGCTATTTACATGTGATATTTTCCTAATCTTTTATGAGTCATTACACTTGTTTTGACTTTCAGTGCAGAAGAGAAAAATACCAGTGAGTAGAATGTTTGCCTCACCTCTTCTCCAGCCTTTACGTGCAGCCCTGCACCAAGGGGATGCTCTAGATCACTGAAAGAATGTAGCACCAACCCCTGGAGATTATCATTTACACATTTATTTTACAGAACCCACAATACTTTTTCCCCTCATTTGCAGGTTCGGTGACGTTGTAAGGAGAGGCTGAAATGTGAAATGGGGTGTGAGCTGAGAAACAGATTTGGTAGGGGATAAAAAGGGATTTTTTCCTTTTTTAATGTAAAGAATGTTCTTAGTATTTAAGGAAAGCATCCATGTATTTATTTTTAGGAATACACAGAGTGTTCTAATGTTACAGAAATTAAGTTACTTGATTTTTACTTTGAAATGACATTTTTCTTTTGAAGTGACCTGAATTCTAAAGTGATTGAATAACCTGGCACCACAACTATAAAAAATCCCTTTGAGTCAGATGAAAATTATGAGGTGAACAGAAATTTTGTAGGTTTTTTTTTTTTATGAACACAAAACTTTGGTTGTTTTTTTGTTGTTGTTGTTTCATT
>JAOEGS010006526.1:90162-171341 GCA_025447755.1 Corythornis vintsioides | reverse complement strand
TTGTTTTTTTGTTGTTGTTGTTTCATTTTTGCCTCTTTATTTCATTGCCTCAGCTGCAAACTCTAGTGTTTTCTAAAGATCTATTGGTATTTGATACATTATGTGAGGCTTGGCCATTATATTTGTATATTATATTATATTATTATTATATTATAATATAATATTATATTATATTATTATTTATTTTCTTTCACTTTATGCAAATACAATGGGATTATTTTTTCCATATATGTGCAAATCACATATATGGAAAAAATGTACATATCTTTTTTTTTTTACTTGTAAGTAGTGATACAGTTGCTTGGGAACTAACTTACATACTCTGGTGTTACTTTCTAAATGAGTTTTCCAGTTGTGATTACCAGCAATCCTTTTGACATCTGCTACTCTATTTCTGCAGGAGGAAGGGTCAGAAACTTCTTTTTCTCCCCAAAGAACTGTGCTACAGGGTGAGAAAGAGGTTTGGGGGAACTTTTCTCCCTGTTTCTCTTTGTTCACTCTGCAAATGGGCTTGTAACATGTAATACCTTGTAATTCAGATAAGCCTGTTACCAAATCACTTTGTAGAATCCAGATTTTTTGAAGACTTTTTCAGTTTGAGCTCTGCAAATCTTATGAACACCAATTCTAGGTACTAATATTTTTATCTGTGATCAAGAATGGATCCCATGGGATTCCACCAGAAACAGCACCACTGGAGAGGCATTATTTTTTTGAGATCTCTCATTAAATCAGTTTTTAATCTGTTTCAGATGTGTTACATGGATTTTGTGTCATGCATTTTCATCAGTATGTCAGACAGTGCTGTGGAAAAGGCCTCACAGATGTCTAACTGGGGTAGACCCACTGAATCTGAAAATACCCAGTGTCTCAGGATATATTGCTAATCAATAGGAAATTTAATTAGGAGTTATTTAATGAAATTGAATCCAATAAAATCTACTTTCTGTTTGAGGACTTGGTCAAATACCTCTAAATCACTTCCAAGTAGTCACACATTACTATGGCTTACGAGCCCTGCAGATGTTTTATCTTTTCTACAGGAGTAGTGGAGACACTACAGGCTTTTTACATTTCTGTGTGCTTTGCTTCAGCCTAACTCACTGCAGCTGAATGTGAATAGCATCATGTACTGCAATTCTGTTATTATTTTTGGTGAGTGGCATGCTAATTTGAAACAGGAGCATTTGCCATGGTGTGCACTGGGTAACCTGTGTTGCATGTTCCTCTTACCTGCCTCCTTTAGCAAGCACCCCACCGCAGATTGCTGTGTGCCTGGAAGATATCTGTGGCAGAATCCTAAATTTATTAGTATTTTGACATTCCCTGAGTTGCCACTAATTATCAATTGCTCTTTTTGTGTCTGTTTGCAGGGAAAATGATAGGGCAATACTTAGAAATGATGCTTCTTTCATAAGCACACAGGTCAGCTAAACACTTAGAGATTCCTGTACCATTATTTCCAAACATGCACAGGAGTATGTTTATGAACAGATGTAGAAAAGGCTTCCCCTGGCATACTTGTGTTTACTGAATGACAGAATGAGATGCATCTGGAGAGGGGGCAAAAAGCAGATCCATTCCTCTGCAAATCATTCAGGCTGACAGAAGAATAACCAAAGAGACAAAACCTGTCACATCTTATATGAATTTAGACTGATATCTATCTGACCCATCTGCACTTATATCTGTATTAAATACTTCTAGACATTCTGGTTTTAACTAGTCTGTCTGCAAAACTTTCTGGTTCCCTGTTTTCTGAGTTTGAGAAATTCTCTGAATTTTCCTGACATAATTTTTGAAGAGTATAAAGCAGTTGATTACAGAGGCTGCATTCAACTGCTCCTTTTGTCTGCCTTCATACTGAAGGTCTACACTAAAATCTAAAGCAACATGTTTGTAGTTCAGTACAATAGATGAAAACTATCTGCAGACTAATGTTTTTCAATGATAGCTTCAATATTGTTGTGTCAGCATAGTTATTGTAGCAGGAAAGGTAATCTCATCCTTCCCAAAACTACTGACAGATTAATAAAAGGAAACCAAACAGAAAGGAAAAAATATTTACTCTTCAGAAGGCTCTCTATATCTTACAAGTTCTTTTTTAATTTAGGGGACACTTTAACAAATAAAGGTAGAAAACAGTCAAATTATTTTCAAGGAGTGGCTTGTACACTTTGAATAGATATGCACAGTGTATGTTCTGTCACTGACATAACCAGGTTATAGTTTTCCCCAGGGGGCACAATGATTGTTAAAATCTCTTTTAACACCTGAAGTTGCATTTTGTTATTTAAGGTATGTGGTTGAGGTGATTATTTTTATCTGTCAGGTTGTTCTTTCACTTTTCTCCTTAATGTTTCTGGTTTAGAGTCTGGATTTGCTGCATAATCTCCTGTTTCACAAGAGTGTGGCAAGCAATTAAGAATACTTCTGGAATGGTTTTGCTCACAAAAGCCTTCCCCTGAGATAATTTCAACATGCTGAAAGCAAACTCTGATTCTTGGCAGCAGAAAGAATTGAACCTTTTAAAAAGCAGGCTCCCAGTAAGCACAATTAAGTTACTCGACCAAGCGAAGGTTGAATTTAGCCTCTCAGATCAACAACTCTGCCAGCTGCATCAGGACTGCACTGCTCCCAAATTCCCACTTCTTTGATCTGGCATGGCAAATTTATGGAGAGGAACAGGCCAGATTCTGAGCTTATTTTGTGGGCTTTCAGATGGAATTTAGAAACTGAGGCCAACCTCCACAGTGCCCTGTAATGTCAGGGGGACTCACGCAGAGGTTGTGTGGAGAACAAAGCATTTGTCTGTAAATTTAATTGGGTGGTCACTTGGACTCTCTGCTTCTTACCAGGCTCTTCTTGCTTTTTCCCTTCTTTTCTCCATCTTTCTTTCCTTTCTTCTGTGCTGAGACTCCCACTTGACACACCTCTTTGTTTTCTCATTACAGACCATGTCCATGTGACACTTCAGAGGGAGGAGTAAGTGATGAGTGTCTGTCACCCAGCCTGGGTTCCAAGCCCAAGCTGAAGTGGTGTCCATGGTTCTGCTGGCATTTAGTTCTTTCTCATATAGAAAATAGAAGTTATTGTAGCAGCTTCATATTTCAGATCTTTCTTGGTAGAATTTGTTGTTACATCAGGCTTCTGGGTTTTGGATTTTTTTTTCACTTGCTACCTAGATGAGGAAGCACAAGGGTAAAAATCTTGGATTTTATTTGTTATTGTGCAAAAAGTAGAAAATGGCCATGTGTAGGCATCTGTAAGTTTTCTCTGAGGTATTCAGTGAATGGTTTGTGTAGGATGGAATACAGCAGCTGGCCATCTTATGATGGGACATGGAAATTTGTATTTAGTGGCCTTAACAGAGCCTTGGTATTTCCATTTGGTTTCTGCAGTCCCCAAGAAGAAGCTGACCTCATCCAGCAGTGTTTCCTGCACTACGGACTGCTGAAATCACCATCACCGGGGTACTTCAAGGGCATGTGTTAGAGAAATCAGATCCTTTTTCATTAAGGATGAGGATTAGCTGAGATTTCACAGAAGCAAGAACTGAGGTAGAAGATCCCTCAGATCCTCTGATGAGGCTAATGGACCACAGCAGCAAATGAATGTTAGTGAAAAATTGTGAATAATCACTGTATCATAGGGGAGCTCTCAATGGGAGCATCAGAGCAGTCCTGTGTACTCGATCTGAAGCATCAACAGCTCCCATCTATATGTCACCCATCCAGGAACATGAGAAGATATTATATTTAAACAGCAGGCAGCCACAAGGAAAATGCAAAAAAAAACCCCTATATTTTCCGAATACATATGGTTCAAGTAAAACCACTGCAAATTGGATGATGTATGTCCTTTATTTTTGCCCAAACATAATTTTATTCTCTGTATTTGCCATGGGGATAAATACTAGGCAGAGAAAAATATCTGAGGTCTGTTGGCTTAGACAGGAGGAAACAAAGGTAACAGGGCAGAGATGCTGCAATGTTGACTTGAATGCTACAATTTATACCAGGTTGAATTTATTTCTAGGTTGTGATTATTCTGGTGATTGTGCTCTACTATCTGTTTAAATGTCAGAATGCTCCAGATAGTGGGAAGAAGATTTGCAGTTTCCAGAATGAGTGGAAAATTGCTTTCCAGAAATTAATGAAGATTGCCATAAAGCTTACTGTAATTTCTGTAGAAGTAGTTTTTTAATTGCTCATATATAAGAAGTGTAGTGGGGCATATAATTCTAACATGCACTCCAAGAATTCTTGAAAAGTTTTGGTTGCTAATAAATGTCATAATAAGGAAAAAACCCAAGCTGATTAATGCAGTAAAATCTGTAGTGACTAAACTTTATGAGTACAACAACAACAACAAAAAAACCCATTAAAGAGTAATTTTAGTCTAATTTTGGAACAGAACAGATGTGCACCTTAGTAGTACAAATTTCATGTGCATTCATTCTTCCTCTTATTTTAGTTGAGAAAATAGCTGAAGAATCAGTTGAAAAGAGCATCCAGTTTTTCTGTGGTCAGTGAATGCTCAAACTGTGGAATATCCAGATGTTTTTGAGGGTTATCATTACTGTGCATCTGGAAGGGGAGTAAACCATTGTCTGCATTACTATTTTCTAAATAGCAACAAAACTTGATTAGAAATACTTGGCAAGTCATAAAATGCCACAGTGGAAGTATTCAGACGTATCCTTATTTGTATTTGCTCATGCTAATTTTATTATGGACAGGTATCACATTTGAAAGCGGACAGAGATCTGTCCGCTTTCAAACTGGTGGAATTTATTTCTAGTTATTTAACCAATTCATAAGCTGCATTCTATAGGAAGCTATGAGAGAGGTAGGTTATCAGTCTTAGGACTGTAGAATCACAGGGTAATTCAGGGGAAGGGGCCTCAGAAATCTCCTCCTGCTCAAAGCAGTGGCAGGACTGAAGGCAGATTGAGTTGTGCAAAGCTTTGTCTAGTCTTGTCTGGAAAATATCCAAGAGGGGAGACTGCACAACCTCTCTGGGCAGCACGTTCCATTGCCTGGCTGCCCTCAGGGTGACATTTCTTTCCTTAAATCCATTCTGGACCTTTCAGGTTATGTCCCTTATCTGTTGTCCTCATGCCACAAAGAGCTGGTCTCCATCTTCTTGTTAACCTTTCTGCAGGGCCCTCGCAGGCTGCTTTTAGATACTCACAGAGCTTTTCTAGGGTAAATAAGCCCTTGTCCCTCAGCCTGTCCTTGTGAGTTCCCCAGCCCCAACCATCATGAGGGCCCTGTGCTGAGCTCCCTTCAGTTTGTCTGGGTCTTTCTTATACTGGACACCATTAAATGAGGTCTAGTGAGTGCTGAGTGGAGGATTGAGGGAGGATGATCCCTTCCCTTCATCTGCTGGCCATGTCCTTGCTGATACACCCCTGGAGTCTCCTGATAGGGCACAGGAGTGGCCCTTGCTCAGCTACCCGGCAGGGCTGTGCTGCTGTCCAGCCTGTCCCTCTCCATCCCAGGCTGCAGCAGGGGTACTTCCTTCCCTGGGGAAGCACTTGGCTTTTCTCCTTGCTGGATTTCCCAAAGTGCCTTTCAGCCTGTCTTTCCAGCCCATTTGTGTCTCTCTGAAAGGCAGCTCTGCCCACCAGCATGTCAGTTAGCCCCTCACCAATCTACTAAACCAGCTTCAGAACTGCCTTTGTCACTTTCTAATGCGGGAAAATATTGAAGCATGGCCCTCCAGGGAAATTCTCTCTGTAATTCTGTAATAAATTCACTAATAAATCTCTGAAGATACCAAGATATGAATATTTTCCCATTCAATATTTGCTTTTATATGCTAGGCGGTGATTTGCCCCTTGCAATTTTTGTCTCAAGAATGATGAAGGTGGGAATGATGGAAAGCTACTTGCCATGATTGACTGCTACTTCTAGTGCTTCTACAGTATGCAAGAAGTTTTTTTATGATATGATTATCCCAATTACGACAGTCTGATATTGTGTGCACTGAAGTTTATGTCATAAGGTGTTCATTGAAGTGCCAGTAACAGCAAAGAATCAATGACAAATCATTTGTCCATAAATGCAACTTCTCTCTGAAAATTCAAAGGAATTTCATTCAGTGGTAGAGATTAGCTCAACTTTTTGTCATTGAATGAAATTATGTTAGTCAATAATCCTTCCCGAGGGGTTGGAGCTTTGTAGAGACCTGGGTGTGGGTTGCTGGTAGGAGGAGCAGAGTGTAGGTGGGATGAGCAGAGCAGCTGTGCTGCCTCAGGAATCTTCTACCAGCAAGTCTTCTGGCTTCAAATCCCAATTCTCACAGTTTTTGAAACCTTGGGGAATAGAATATGTCAATTCCTGCCTCAAATTCAGACGTGAAACTGGTGTTTTCCCTATGTAAACAGACTTGAATAAATTAGATACCAACCAAATATTGATTCGGTTAAGGCCAAGTTTCATATTAGTTTTAGTTGTCCACATAAAGAGCTTTATTAATAGGTTTAAAAACCAAAATGTATTAGAACTGATAACTAACTTCTCAAATAATAAATTGAAGGCCAGGATAATGTATTTGTGGGAAGCAGAAATACACATCGGAGAGAAACTGCATGATGCCAATAGCATTTCTATTTAGAATCTCTTCAAACTTAATATTATCCATGATTTTTTATTCATGAGAGGTTGTCACCATATTCTCTTGATAACATCTTAACTTTTAATGGTATTCTAAAGAATTGTTGCATTCACTGCTGTTGCTAATTTGCCATTTTTTAATAGGGAGTTGTTATTGCTGGCTAATAAATGTTTCATGTTTAGAAATTTGCTTCTTTTGCTGATCTTTTCATTAAGTGAAGTGGCCGATTAAAGGAGGTTCTGAAGAACATCATTTTTTTACAGGGTGATAGTTACTTTATTAGTCGTATTGAGTTAGATAATTAAGGGGTTTTTGAGTGTGAAGAAGGCAAGCATTTAAATAGTTTTCAAGATTCTGGGATGAATATGTATATCACAGAAAAGCTCCATTGAAAGTTTGAAGAAGGTCTCTCGAGCATCTGTTTTTGTGAAAGCAATTTACTTGATTTTATAAGAAAGTATTTCAAATAACAAGGGGTTTGTAGAATCTCCCACTTCAACATAAGCAGAACTTTGTTGCTTGCCATAAACGAATCTTCATGTGAGGGTGCAAATTTAATGATATATTTTTCCTGAATATAGGGATCTTTCCGCCTTTGGGCAAAGCTAGTTCTTTCTGAGAGAGAAAAAAAATCAAGAGGCCAAGCTGATGACAAGCCAGACTTTACATGGCACTGTTTTATGTGCTAAATTGTTCCTCCAGCTTGAGTATTGACTTAATTTGCCCTTCACAAATGCACACTCTCTGTTAATCTGTTGTTTACAATGTACTAATGTTCCCTCCAAGCCCACTGAAGTAGAGCAAATTGTCCCATTTCATTAGTGCAGGATTCGAACTTTGAATAATTTTATTTCACGTCAAATAGCTTTTAGCTCTGCATCATCAACAGAACCAGTATTTATTGTTCTCTAGCACAAGTTGTTGCTGTTTCCCATTTGTCATCTTTCTGCCTTGCTGACTCACTCCAGCCTTTATTCCGTGGTATTGAACCACTCAGCTCTCCTGACGGGATTGCAGCTAAATGCAACAATTTGTCTTTATGTGCAATTTTCACTCTTTTTAGGTATCATGACTAAGTGGAGTCATGCAAAGGAGGTTGTTTCAGGCTACCACCTGAATCCAACTTCTGCCTTTGAGAGGAGTAAGCACTGTTTGGGTTTTTTTCATATTTAAACTGTTCAGAACAGGAGAAAAATATATTTATTATTACATGATATACAGGGGCTGTGTCCATACTGTTGTTTCAGGTAGTGACTGCTGTGCTTTTGGGGACCTCCAGTCTGCCTCTGTGTCCTTGCTCCTTAGGTGACATTTGATGGCATCAAGATATGAATGGATCTATGGGAGATACAGGCTGACCAGGGAGCGATGCAGTGTGCTTACAGCTGAGAAAGGCTTTAGATGAAATGAATTGTGTTTGTGCTGGGCCGAGGTGTTTGGATGTTAAGGCACCATGAGGAGGTGTTTTCCTCCAGCCCTGCTCTCCCTGTGTGTGGCCGATGGTCCTGTAGGGAAGCACCCGCTGGATGGTAGTGTAGTGAGTGTGTTTTGCCGCTAGATGGTATTGTGATATGAGTTTAAGCGCTCACTTCGGCTGAGGGGACGCTGAAGGGCAGGGGACCTTTCATGGTGCAAATTGGTGCTGCTGAGCGAAGTGCAGATGGACCCATCACTTCGTTTTGGTTGGGTTTTTCCTATGGCTTGTAGGTTTGTTTGACTGATGCAAGTCCAAGTGAGTAACCTCAGTGTGTGTGCTGACACAACATGGGCAAGTGGGGAATGTCTTCAACTGCTATCATTGTTTTCCACAATATTTTGCTTATTGTTATCCATTAAGGGTTTGATTTTCATTAAACACACATCTGCTTGACAAGGAATATTTTTTAAGTAAAGGTATGAGAGGGGAAGATACCTGTCACATCAGAAGATAAGAATTTTATCCTGTGTGAGGCAGTGATGCTCATGTGCTCTGCATCTGCCAGGGAATGATAGTTTAGTAAAACCCAGGGGGGGAGCAATGCACAATGTATTCTACCATTTATCCAAGTTATTATTCATCCCATTCCTTAAAGAAAAGGATACCAAGATTTACCAGCTGTTAATTGTTTGGGTTCTTAGGATGCTTTGTTCTATGAAGTACCAAGACAGTCTGCATGAGCTGTTTTATCTCTCTGTTGTTTGAAAGGCTTTATTCACTTGGCTCAGGATAGGGAAGAAGTTCTGAGCACAGCAGAATAGACTGCTGCCTTCATCTGAGAAACCCTGCTTGAAAAATGGAGGAATATTTTGTGTATACATTTATTTTTTTTTTTAATATAATGACTGATTCTGCCTTATAACTATATTTTCTTAAAAATATTGAGATAGCATTTGATACTTCAGCCTACTTGAAATTTACATTGCTTTTTCATGTCGGGCTTTGCCTGGAAATCTGCTGTTTGAGTCACAGGCAGATGCTCTGCAGGGTCTCAGGGCACTGACTGGCATTTGTGGTGTTCCCATGTTGGTCCTCTGGCAGTGCTACCCTGCTGCAGTCATACACAAGCCCCTATTTTCCTGCCACAGAATCCATATTAGCTCATGTATTTAGAAACAGCTTTTAGTACAGAAAAGTGTCAGTCAACTGACTGTTTCTCAGTCCTGCTGAGCCCTCCCAGACTCCTCCCCAGCCACCAGCAGTTCACACTGATCTCAGGGGACACACGTGTAGAGAATATGTGGTGTTGTAAGGAAAAGATGGAAACCTGCTCTTGATGCTTCCTCCTCAGGGATGCTCTTGGTTTTTATTAGACTTGAAGATGGAGCATGTTCACAATCTATGCCAAGCTAACTAAAGCCTGGCTTTTCAGAGTGCCTCCCTGGGTGGATGACCCTGGGTTTTGGAGCAGACAAATGATCCTCCAAACCAGAAATGAAATAATAGAATCCTAGCAATGTCTGAGTTAA
The DNA here is from genome assembly GCA_025447755.1 of Corythornis vintsioides. Lineage (NCBI taxonomy): Eukaryota > Metazoa > Chordata > Aves > Coraciiformes > Alcedinidae > Corythornis > Corythornis vintsioides. The sequence goes on along the minus strand of JAOEGS010006526.1, from coordinate 161,771 downwards.
AGGGAGCTCCAGAGCTGATCCAGCCCAACCCCCTGCTGAGAGCAGGGACATCTGCACCTAGAGCAGGGTGCTCAGAGCCTCCTTAAGCCCCACCTGGAATACCTCCACCACCTCCCTGGGCAACCTGTTCCAGTGTCCACCACTCTGGAGGGAAATAACTTCTTCCTTAGTTCTCATCTAAATCCTCTCCTTTCTCATTTCAAACCATTGCCCCTTGGCCTTTCACTCTCCAGGCCTTTGGAAACAGCCCCTCTCCAGGCTTTGGATCAGCTCCCTGCAGGCACTGGAAGGTGCTCTAAGGTCTCTTCTCCAGGATGAACAATCCCAGCTCCATGCTGCAACATGCAGTGTTGCCAACCAACCTATTACAGAGGAATATATTTCACATAGAAAGTCATGAAGAGTTTTAAAGAAGGCCACTGAGGTTGTAAAATGCCATCATACTCATTGCCTACATCAGTGTCTTTTTGCATTTTCTTCCTTGTATGCTCTGCCATTGACTGGATAGTGCTGCTTCTTTTTCCCTGGATTTCGGTTTACTTCATGATGCTGTTTGTAAACATATGAGAAAAAAAATGAAACCTACCTTTTTTATTTCTGTGTTTTACCATCTTCTGAGATTAGCTGGTGGGAGTTGAACAGTTTTGGTGTGAACCCTTGGAAACAGATGAAGCATTTTCATTTTCTTTTTCAATGCCCGAATATACTATTTGAGATGTTCTTCTGTTGACATCAGAGGTAGGTTGTAGGTGGGGAGGAATGCCCAGTTAAAGTCTATATGAATATCTGTTCTTTAAACGAGTGATTTTTATCTTTTAACAATTTATTTTATCTTTTAACAATGCATCTCTGACAAGAAACACTAATAAGTAAATTTTAACCAAAATAACAATGAACATAGTGAGTGATTGCACTTGCAATTAAGATAATGGTATGATTCAGTTCTACCAAAAGACTTGCAGGAGCCCAGTTATTTTAAATGTTATATAACCATTGTATATGAATCCTATAGAAACATGTTCAAAGAATATTCAGTACAGGATTTCTTAATCTGCAGGGCAGTGCAGCAGTTTTGTGCTAAAGAATGCTAAACTAGACAATAGTGTAACTTTTATGTCATCAATAGTACTTTTAAGAGATATATCCCAGGCAAATGCAGTCCTGGTAATTATGGATTAGACCTCCAGTGACTTGTAGGGAGTTTAATAAAGTCATGAAGAGAAAATCCAGCCATTTCAGTGATTTGCTGGCTACTTACTAATTAAGACTGGAGGGCACATTTTATCTGAGGAAAAGGAAAGTTTATTTTCCTGTTTTCCAAGATTTGCTGGCAAATGCTGAAGAAAATGACCAAGAAGGACAGCAATTGTTAAAAAAGATGATATTTTGTGGATTATGAAGCTCATTTGTAGACAAAACAGGTATGAGCTTCTCACACAGAGGTCTTGGGGATGCTCAGTACTGGCTTTCTGGTCTCTGATGACAATGCTAAGCTATGCATGTCTAAAACTTCAATTAAAACTCTTAGTAATGATTCAAATAACCCTTCATCTAAATACTGACTTTGACTGGTGTAAGGAACTCAGGCACTGCCTCTGACTTCCAGTTGGATTGCAACCTTGCATTTGCTGTCAGTATTTCATAGCTCTTTGGCTCAACCTGCCAAGAAGCAAGTTGTATTTTTCTTCTATGGTGTGTGCACTTAGTGTTCCATGTATTCCCTCTGCTGTGTTATGATAGTGATAATATCAACAGCTTTGATTTATATTCCTTTAGCAATGGTACCTAACTTCTTGTTTGCTTTCTTTACTACAACTGGCTACTTGGCTAAAGGCCTGAAAGGACTTTTGTGTCATAACTTTCAATCTCTTTTTATGCTGCAGAATCTTTCTTTTAGGTGAGAGTCTGTCAGTTTGGTTCTTTGTTCCAGGGCTTGTCAGTGTCTGTTCATCTACATTTGCTTTTGGTAACATTAGGGTCTTAAATGATAGAAATCTTTTCCTCTTCAACTCCAGTTTCCATGTGATACGTTGTGGCTCCTCATTATCTAATAACAATTACAGGTTTTGAAATCTTCCCCTTTAACACTTTTGTTTGAGTCTTTTGAGATGAGAAAAAGAGAGGAGACAATGAGGCATTCGAGGACACATCTTGGACTTGTGTAGCATCCTTTTGTCTGTGTTCTTGTTAACCCATTTCTGTGCAAAAATTGACCAAAAAATCTTAAAATGGATACAACCTTCTGGATGAAAACGTGCACTTTGGCCACTAGATTAGCCACGTCCTTTGTTGGGAAAAGCACATCTCAGCCAGGTATCATTTTTTGATCCTAATTCAATGTAACATGCAAGTCCCTTCCTAACCAAAATGCTGAACAGCATTTAACATTTTTTTGAACTCTTTGGGCTTGATTAAAAAGCTGAACATTTGCCTCGAGGTCCTTCTGGTGCCTCATTTGAAGCCTGTTTAGTTTCCCAGCAGAGACACAGCAGATGTGGCTGCTCCAGGCGAGGGGGGCATTGGGACAGTCTGGCAAAAGCCTCATGAGGATGGTGCTGGTGTCCCTGTGCTGTGCCCTGGAGCTGCCCTGCTTGCAGGGACACCTGGCCCACACCAGGGTCTCCAGCTCCATCAGCCTTGACACCATCACTGGCCAAACAAAGTCTCTTCTGACAAGCAGAGGGGTTTTCGGGGACAGTAGAGCAGGGTGGGAGTCAGGAATTAATAGAGAAGGGAGCTAAACAGCTCTGATTTTCTGAGGAGACATCACTGCTAGCTTGGGTTCTCTAATTCTTATTTTGTGGATCCAGCTTTTACTGCCATGGCTGTACTAAGCAGAAGTACAAAAAAAATCTAGGTTAATCTCTCACTGTTTGGAAATCTCCTATTTCTTAACACAGGGTGTTAAAAAGGTTTGCTGAATGGCACATCCAATGTGAAGGGTGAGACAATAATTATCCTTAGTTTCTGGGAAGGTGTTTGAAACACCTGAGAACAAGAATGGATTTAAACTGTGAAAAGTCTCTTGCTCAAATACATTTCCACTTGAATCTTTTGCAGTCCTTCTGATTTCTGCCCTTTGGCCTCCTTCCAGTTCAGTGGATGTCCTAGTCCTACACCAGGGAAAGCTTCACACTGTTCCATCAAACTTTTGTCAAATGATTCTCCAGCTAAAATGTAACTGACATTTTTTTTTTCACGGCTTCTTTTTTCAACCTGTCAGAACAGTCAGAGCAGCAATCAAACCATCAAGCCAGTGGTGTGGAAACACACCATGCTGGTATTTTTGGCATGGCCTAGAACATCCTTTTCTGTGGATCTATGTGGGAGGGACATCTAGGGGTAGAGTTTTCTTCATCTGGGCATCAGATAGACATTGTCCATCCTGCTTATTGTTTCACTGCCCAGTTTAGTCTCCTGTCTGTCTCTGTCTGGCATCACAGGACCACGTGGACAGGACCACGGGGGTTGTGGGGGTGGACATGCCACCAAGTCTTTGATGAATTCATTGGTTTTGCTCCTGTCAGCATTTGGCCTGTCTTCCACTGGATCTGTTCATCTTGGTTAACCTAATGCATCTCATTTCTGACTTTCCTTTGTCATTAAAAAAACACCTACTCAAACTCTTTCTTGCACTCACAGGGTTTAACCTTTATTTTTAAACTAGATTGGAAGATACTGTATTACATGGTGGAGAGCAAAAGGGGAGAAGGTGGTTGGTAGCTTTTTGACAAAGAACAGAACCAGAGGAAGGTTTTCTCAAGGGCTTTAGGAGTCACATAATCCATCCTTTGCCTGACAGGATTAGCTGAACCTAAGGCATCCTAGACCACATTTGTGTAGCCTATTTGTACATAAAAATTTGCACCATTTGGGTTAGATATCCTTCCTGGGATCACAGGAATGCTCTTCATGCCAATGTCCATGCTGCCTCTCAGACCCCTTCAGGTCTGTTGTGAAGCACACTCTTTCTCCATGGACCTGCCATTTCCCACCAGCCTCCACTTTGGAAGATCAAATGGTGTAGCCCCTCTATCCCCTCTGCTCTTCTAGGTGGCAGGGACAGGTGTGGAGCATCCCCTGCCCCAGCAAGGAAAGGATTGCTGAGCTTTCCTTTCAGTGCCAGTGATCCCTGGGTCTCCAGAGAAGTTAGCTGGATGGAGAAGTCTAGGGAAATGTTAAAACAAATTTATGCAGCACTCAACTGCCAAATTTTTCAGGAGGGGAAGAGCTGGAGGATGAGGGTAAATGAGCTCTGCTCTTGCAGTTGATGTTGTCACTAAATTTTTATAGGGTTGAGATTTATTCTGGTGTCAGCCTCCTGTGGCTGTACATAGAGGGGGCAGGATGCAATAGCCTGTTTAAATAAAAACTGTTTGGCAGTGTGTAAAACCACCCTTCTTTAATCCTTAATGAACATGTTGTCTCTTTGTATTACTCATTGTTAGCTTCTTTCTTGCTGCTCCTCATCTGAGTGATCCTGTGCATGGTAGTTTTTCATAGAGGGAGAGAGTGGGAGGCAAATATTCAGTCAGAACTCACTTTGTTTGCCCGTGTACAGAACCAATGTGTCAGTTAAGAGAGAAGGGATGATGAAGGGACTTGAGCATCTCCCTGCTCAAGGGCTGAGGGAACTGGGGCTGTTTCGTCATGAGAAGACTCAGAGTGGATCTTATGAATGTCTACAAATATCTGAGGGGTGAGTATCAAATAGAAGGAGCCAGTCTCTTCCCTGTAGTGCCCAGCAATAGGACAAGGAACAATGGGGATAAACTGGAGTTTTACGAGGCTGTGCAAGGAGATTCTGGGAGCTGACAACTCCAGAAATTTTCTTCTGCTGAGGCACAAACACAGGCTGGGTAAAAGGAAGATGGCGAAGAATTAAGGCAGGCAGTACTGCAGCAGAGAGCTTGCCTTCTGAAAGCTTGCTTAGTGCTTGAAAGAATACAGAGGAGATGCATAAAGCAGACTGTCTGACTGGAGCATCTTCAAACAAAGAGTGGTGTTTGTATGTAATGAAGTCAAATCTTCCATGTCAAATACAGAGATTTTGATATGTGTCTTAATGTACTAAGTAGTAATCTGAGATTTTGAATTATTTTGGGTCTAAATTGGGACTGCATAGTGTAGATGTGCTTTATTTCTCAAGGTGCTTGGAAATTATGGCATTTTTTTAAGCATTTATTTCAGATTCTTTGCAGAGAAATGCTATAAAAGAAGGTAATATATAGTCAAAGTAAAGAGAAATTCAGTGAGAAAATAAAAAACACTGAACATAGCAGGACTTGTTTTTATAGTAAGAAAAACTAAGTAAGAAAACTCCAATATACCATTGGAGGAAGGTATGATTTGCTTAGAAAAGGAAAAATACCATTCAAATTAAAATTGTGCATTGTGCAAAGCAGAATGACAAATAGAAAACTGAGAGGGAGCACCCTGATCTATTGGAGTGTAAAAGGCAAACCATTAGCAAAAGTGGCATTACAGGGATCTTTTAAATTAGCTGTAGGCACACACAAACTGAATTATCTGAAATGATGTTGAGAAATAAAAATAACATGTTTCCATTAGCTTGGCTTGGTGCTTTCCCTCAGTGCCACCTCCAGAAAATACCTAGCAGTGGTGTTGGAAGGCATCCTCAGCAAGTAGAACTAATTTGTTTACTCATTTGCATGACCAGAAGAGCAGGTTTCATACTACGTGTGTGTGCAGTGTTTGTGTGCATATATAAAATATCCATTCCTTTCATATGACAGTGATTTTTCTCATGGTTTTCTAATGATCACAGCTTTATTCCTGGGGAAAAAAAAAAATAAGTCTGCCTTGCAGAAAGTCAGACAGAATAACTGTGTCAAATAAGATTTATTTCAAGGAATAGAAATGCAGCTGCCTTTCCAAACAGAAAAGTAAAGACTTAAGAAAAAAAATAAAATAAAAGAAGCTTTTAGAAACTCCTTTTGCTGATTTCCTCACCTTATCAGAGCTCAGAGCCAGCAAAAGACTCCCACTGATTGAAGCAGCTGCAGAAGCTAATGAAGTTTTTAGGTGAACACTTCAAATTGAAGCTGTCTTGGAGGCTCACGGAGTCATTTGGACTCTCAGCGTGTGGAGTGCAGAGGTAACAGTGTTTTATCCATTATCACCTCAGAAAAAAACACTGCAAGTAGTGGGTGTTTTAAGAAATTGGTTAAAAACCATTCTTATGGAAGGACAGGGTATCTATCTCTGTTTTCTTGACTCCATTCTGTAGAAATCGTGGCATATTTTGAATCCTTTAGGAACATCTGGTGCCCTGATCCAGCTGCTGCACAGCAGCATCTCATGGGAGTCTCAGCTGGGACTCTGGCCATAGAGCTGAGCTTGTCAGCACCCTCCAAATGCGTGTGCTGTGCTGGAGAGCCACACCATGGAAACAAGGCTCTTCTGAAAGGTCTCCTGATCTGGGACCATCCAGTGAGTTTATGCATGTGCAGGACTCCTGTCCCCACTGGAGTCCCCAGATGTTGGTAACCCTGAGGATCAGATTCAGGTCTGGATGGAAATGATGTTTCTTAGGTTAGTCTTTAACTTAGTGTGTCATGCCAGTCCTGAAAACTGGGTGCTCAACTCCTCCATTTCTCAAAAGAAATTGTATTCACCATAGCCTGAACATTTCTAACTGGATCATTCTTTCTGATCAGCACCTTTCAGAGACTTGATTGCCTTTTCTAACATAAAACTCAGCTCCTTTTCTGGTATCTTCTCACATGACGTGAGTGCTGCCAGTAATAAAAAGCATTCACTTTTCCCTGTTCAGACTGCCCTAAGTGGCCTGAGATTTTCTTGACCTGGAAAGGAAATACTGAAAGAAAAATCTAATTTTGTAATGACTTAATGTGCTGTAGATTCATTACTATTTTTGCAGGAATTATTCTCACTTCATTAGCTTGCTCTCTCCTTCCACTCATTTTTATAAGAATTATTATGAAGCCAGAACTTGATTAGTGCTGCCTTTGTCAATTCAAGTTATTAATGATTAGTTAATTCTCTCAAGGAATCTATTTTTTACTGTGGCACCATTCATTTTAAGCCATTGAATCTCATGTTTAAACATTTTTAGCACTTACTTTCAATTATGTAGTCACAGTAGTGTAAAAAAACCTTAAATACTTCCTTAAAGATGACTTGTGAAACAGGAATGATTTATGTCTGATTTTCACAGCTCTAAAAATAGCTCTAAATGCAAGTGTTACCTACTGTAATGTGATGCAACTCACAAGCAAAACAGGGAATAAGTGAGATTCTGGTCTGAACTTTGAATATCACTTCTGTAGAAGAACAAGTGACTTCTTCACAAGAGACTCATTATTTCTCCACTAGTAGTGGAAGTGCAAAATTACTAAGGTGATTTTCTTGTTAATAATTCGAGTCTTGTCAACATTTTCTCAGCTCTTCATAGTGATTGAAGGCACCTTTTCCTTCCAAAATTTGCAGATAAGAGATAAGATACCAACTGTATGTCTGGAATGACCTGACCTGGTACATAAAAATAACTGTACTGTGCTAAAAATGATGGGAAATCTAAATAGGAATCAGTGGGTACAAGGGTTTGAAGTAAAATAGGACAAAGTAAATAGGACAACTGTTGGTTGAGTTTTCTTTTTCCTTAACATCTCTGTGGCACTGCAGTGAAGAGTAAATAAGTAACGTGTGCTTTTGGGAAGTTTAAGACTGCCCTGTTTGCATGTTGTGTGTGGGAATGTGGAGAAGAGAGAAAAACAAGAGCAGAGTGTCCGTGAGAATGTGAGTCAGGTCTCCAGGGGATGATTGTGAGGCTGGAGGAACAAACTGTGTCATCGGGGAAGGGACTGGGAGTGATGTTTTGGGGAGAATGGAAGTGTCTTTGCTTACAGAACTAGGGTAGCCAGCCCTTTAGGAGAGTCTCTGGTGATGTTTGAAAGATAAACATGTCCAGGATAGTCAGCAGAAGACCTGCTGCCTCTTGGGCAGCCTGACTGAGCACTCACCAAAGTGCTTCAGCAGCTCCATCCTCTGCCCTTTCTCTGGTTAAATCCCAGCAGAGCTGAAAGCTCCACCCAGGGCTCTGTGGAGCCACTCACTCGAGTCCTGGGGCGCTTGAGCTCTCTTGGTTGGCTCTGTGTCCCACTTGTACCTCACACAGAGGAATTAAATCAGAAGTATTTTCAGGTGCTGACTTACAGGATCAGATAATGAGGGGCTGTGTGGTATTTTTAGGAGATGAGCTTCTTGCCGCTATTGTTAAAAATACTCCATTTACACATTTTTTTTCAGGATTTCTCATACCTTTCTTACAAGTTAAATGCTCACAGTCCCACCTCAGCATTTTTCATGAATTAATGCTCAGTTCTGCTGGGAAACTTTGTTGGTCTGGGAAGGAGTGACTTTGTAAGTGCTCTCCACACATAGGATCATTCCTCAGTGGGCTGATATGCTGCTGCTCTTTCCTTTCTGTCCATTGCTTGCTGATTGTCAATGTTATATTTTTAGATATACCAGCCAAATGAACAGAATTCCCTTCTTCCAACAGTTGAAATCCAAGTGCCTATGTAATCTTCTGCACCTAGTCTTCTGCATGGCTATTTTGCTATTCACATGCAGGGGCTCTGGTATGAAACTTCATTCATTTTGTCAAATGATAACACCAATTCAAAACTTGCTAACCTGCCAGACTCCCTTCTTGGTGGTATAATTGCTACAGGATAGTGGTAATATCCAAAATGATTTAAAATTTCTGAGGTTTTATGTAAATCCTTTTCATGCATCTAAGGCAAACTGAAATTATGTTGTCATTTTTTGATGACATCGTGTTAAAACTACTGGAACTGGTTGAGTGTTTCTGAAGAATGGTTCCATTACTTAGCTGGGCTCTGGAGATCAGATACACTGAATTGGGAAATTCTTTTCCTTTTTCTTTCTTAATTAATTTCTGTTTCATAGTTAAATAGACTATGTGCAATCTGAATAATTTCAGATTTTTCCAAGTATTCCCAATATGCTTTTTAATAGTAGCTATGTTCTACAAAGTTATCACTGCTTTCTAACTGCTTCATTACTTCCTTTCTGGTTATTATTTGGGATGAAATTGTTCCACATTCAGGGTTTTGTCTTGATTCTGTCTGCTTTGTAATGGTCTTTGGTCTTGTTGGTTTTTTTCTTCCCCTTTCTCAGGGATTAGTTTATTTGGTTTTCGTTCTCTCTTTTCATTTCTCTTGTGGATATTTTATAATTCTGCATATCACTTTCTACATAAATTACCCATTCCCATTTTCATCAAGGTTTTTTTTTATCCTCAAACCTCCAGTCAGTCTCTCTGAAGCTGAACTGGACTTCTTGTTGAGTGTTTATAGTGGAAAATCCCACCTCTGTTGAATTCAGTGGGAGTTTTGTCATTCATGTCAATGACTTTAATGCTTCACTCATGGTTAACATGCATTAGGTTTTAATTATTGTGCCTTTTGGGCACCTCCAGCCTTCTTCTTGCTTCATGGCTTTTAATTACCTCCTGTTGAGCACACTATTTACTCCTCCTAATTCTACTCTGCTTGCTTTTTCAAAGCATACTTCTCATTGCTTGTCAGTACACAGGAGAAGGATGATACCTTAGGAAAATATAAAGAGAGCCAGAAGGGAATTATGATTAAACATTAGGCATTCCTTTTGCAAATCATTCCATGAAGGCAGTGTGCCTCTTGATTTTGATCAGCTCCATGGGAAACATGGACTGCTGGATGCCAAGCAGTGAAGGAATGGAGCCTTCCAGAACATGATTATCACATGGTGTGCATAAAGTGGTAGTTGTTTAGGAAATTCTAAGGGTTTTTTTTGGTGTAGGGAACACACAGTAACCAAAAAATGATTAATAGCAATTGCATATCTAAGTAAGACAAAGTGAAATTGAGGTCAGCTGCTGTTTGTCAGTGAGTTGATGGCATCAACTTTGTGGCTTTCTGGTATTTATTGGCTTGCTTCTTTTTAACCTTTTGGATACTGCTTGGACAATTTTGCTAAGGCATTCATGTAAATATGTCAGTGTCCACAAAGAATTCATGGCAGCATCAACTCTGTAAGTGAAACAAAGCTGGATTGCTCTATTGTTTGTGAATTTTCTCATGGCTGGTCTACAGCTCTGAAGGTGCAGATTAATTACACTAATAAGAGAAAGAAGTAGATTTTCTAAGTTTACCTGTGCATCTTATGATTGTACAGCTTATTTCTTGTATGGGACAACATCTGTCACTTGCTGCAGGTTGGTGTAACACTCTGAAGAATAAGATTTAGTCTTAGTGGTTTTTGCATGTTCTCAATTCCAAAGCTCCTTTTCTGTGTGAGACAATACTCTGTTGGGTCACGAAAAGTACAGCAGTAATGGTGCTGAATTTCTCAAAGCAAGATGTTCTACTAAGAAACAGAACTACTGGGAATAGCAGCTCAATATCATGACCTTTGGCTTTTTAATATGACTTGCAAAATGTAACTGGTCGGCAGTAGAAGCAGCTCTGTATACATCTGCAGGCTGCTCTGTGTGTGCACGAGTTCCTTTCATGGTAGGAGCATGTGAAGTGTAATACCACACATCAATCAAATGCTGAATAGGTGAGACTTGAAAGTGTCAGCATGCTTCAGGAATAATGTTAAATACAAGTACTTAGAGCACAGGAAGGGAATATGTTACCCGTAAATGTCTAAGAAGAAGTAATGACATCGACTTAGTCAGATAATAAGTCTAGTACTACAATAAATTTATTTTCTTTTTAGAAAACTGAGCAGTTTCTAAAGGTTTTGTCAGACTCAGTTCTGGAGAAGTGAAGTGTTGCCTGAGATCAGGGTCTATTTCTTAGACTTCAGAATACAGGGAAGTAATTTTTGAAGAAAAATTTCTTGTGCTATTGCCTGTCTCAAAGGGGGAAAAGGATCCTGGGGCAAGAGTTAGTGGTGGTCATTGAAAGGTCTTTAAACCAGACTTGAAAAGGGGTGAGGATAAAACTGGGCTTGCTAGAGAGGACCCTGGGAGTGTGGTAGGGAGGTTTTACAATTGGCTGTCTCAGTGGAGGTGTGGGATGGAGATCCATGTGGCAGCAAAGACACAAGAGGTGATAGGCTGGTAACAAAGCATCTGAGAACTGTCTGGTGGGAACTGGGACTTCTCCCTCCAAGAAGGTGGCAGGGCCATTAATTAGCCCTGCTGAAGTGGACAGCTGAGGAAGGTGAGGCTGTGGGGTGTCCCTCTATGTCAGGGAGGGATAGGAATGTCTACAGCTTAATAATGGAGATGAGAGGGTTGAGTGTTTATGGATAAGAAACAAGGGGAAGGCCAACAAGGCAGGTATTATGGTGGGAGTTTGTTACGACCACCCAGTCAGGATGGTGGACTAGTGAAGTACTCTGTAAGCAGTTGGGAGAGGTTTGGTGATTGCTATCTCTTCTTGTGGGGACTTCAGCTTCCCAGATTACTCTGGGAATATAATAGAGCAGGGAGGGAGCAGCCCCAGAGGTTCTTACTGTGTGTTGGAAGATGCAGCTGGTGAAGGAACCAACTAGAAGAGGGACCCTTCTGGATCTGCTGCTTGTTAACAGAGAAGGACTTCTAGGAGATGAAACAGTCAGAGGCTGAAAGGGTTTTTAAAGACAGGCTGCCCAGGGAAGAGGTTGAATCACCATCCTTGAGTATATTTAAAAGCCATTTAGATATGTTGCTAAAGGACATGGTGTAGAAGTGGCCCTGGTAGAGTTTGGTAAGAGTTGGATGTGATAATCTTAAAGGTCTTTTCCAACCACAGTGATTCTGTGGTTTAATAAGAGCAACTATCCTCTTATAGAATTATTTATCTCTCTGAAGTATTGCTGGTGACTGGAGTCCCACTGCATGCAGACACTCCATCAGGGTGTCCTGGTCCTATCCTGGCCACACAGTGGAAGCAGAGAAGAAATTATTCCAAAGATTCTGTTTAAAAATAGTTTTGACAACTAGCTCAGTAGTGGGGAGGGCAAGAGTGCATTCCAATTTGTTCCTTACTATGGCTGCTGCTCCCAAGCTAGTTCATTTTTAAACAAAACTAATCCCCCCTCTGTCTTCTTGTTTTTGCAGAATTTAGATTTTGACAGTCTTGAGCCATACATCAATCACTTTGCCTCTTAAGTCTTAACATGTCAACATCAATATTCTGAGATTTCAGCTTTCTCTTTGATATCTTTTCTGACTGGCAACACTAGCTCGGAGTTGAAGTTGTTCTGCAGTAACAGCTGGAATTAGGTCATTGAGAACTCTGTAGATAGATGCTCTTACTTTTCTGACAATTAAGCAACTGTTTCTTTTTTTTCCCCCCATATGGGTAAAGGTGGCAGCCTCTTCATCCTTGCCTTCCAAACCTCAGAAAGAGAATTGGAGTTTGCTTGAGGTCCATGTCCTGGTACTGAAACCCTGGCAAAGAAGTCTCAACAGCATAATATGGCAAAGAGATTAGGGTTAGCATTGGGGGAACTGTTACTGCCCTTTGAAAGAGGTCCAGACCTGTTAAGATGACAGAACATGCTAATACTAACAGTAACTCCATCATAATAGAAGTAAAGAGTGACACCAAAGGTGTACAGACATTATTATAGTAGGTAATTCTTTTGGTACTGAGGATTTTTTCTCTCTCAGCAGCTTATGTTGAGCAGTTTTCTTATCTAAGATTATCCCTCCCTCTTGCATTCTATATTTCTGTGCTCTTTCTGTCTATATTTTTGGCCATCAACCCAAGAAGAGCAGTCAAGAGGAGGTTGCCCTGTGCTGCTGTGACAGGAATTTATTACTGCTCTTTTTTTGTGGAAAGCATGTTCTTTTCCATCTTGGTGCCAGCATGCAGAAGGGAATCCAACCCCCAAAATCTTGTTTGCATTGGTTGTGATAAATGTTTCCTCAGTGTTGCTCATCCAACTCCTCTCTAACAGGCAAGAATATCTTGTAAAGGAACTAAAACCCACATAAAGAATCTCAAACCACCAACTCAACAAAACTGCTTCCTGGCAGAAAACATGAATGGACTTCCTATGCCCTTAGCTCTAGCTGCCTGCTTTGGGGAAGCAGTTCTGAGGATCTGAAATCCCTGCGTTTGCCTCTTCTTGGGTCTTAATGGTATCTGCTGTTGGGGTGTGTGGGAAGGCAAGCTGTAGATGTCCTGAACATATATATTCTATATATTCTGGGTCTGGAGAGAAATAGAAAAAGATTTAAAGCTTCTGGACATTGCTTTTTGGTTTAAAGAAGTCACCTGGTCCTCCATTACCAGCTGGTGGGGGCTGTGTTCTGCAAATGGGGAGCAAGTGGGAGCTTCCAGTGCAATGACTTGGGTTTCAGAGGCTTTTGTATGTACTTTCTAGACTAACTCACTGCTCTGATTGTTGCCTTCTGAGGCATGAGGACTTCAGAATACTTTTAAATTAATGGATTGGCTAGAAATAATTCATGAGTGGGGAAAAAAAACCTTATCTATTGTGGAGAAGGATTTTGTTACACAGAGTTGAGGTAGGACAGGTATAGACCAACTCTGTCATTGAATCTAATCCCCTGCAATTACTGAGGATTATTACAATTATTACAACAGATGTCTTGTTCAGGGGTTCATAGAACAGCTGTCTCCTAGGATCTGATGTTTGCAGAACATCTGCCACACAAATGGTCACATATCATCAACCACAAAGTGATTCATACTGTGACAAATGCTGAGTTAAGACCAAAGCAATGCAAGGCCCAAAAGAGACAACTACAATGTCATGGTAAAGAAAGTAAGAAATATCGAGAGACTTGCCCACGTCCTGTGTCTCTGAGATGACAAGGACTCAGCCAGCTACAGCTCCTGGATGATCCCAAGAGGCATTGTCAAAATTCCATTGACTGCAGCCAATTCTTCTGGAGGAAAAGTTCCTTCTATGTGAAATCTGAGTTGTTTGAACTTGCAGTGAGGCAGTAGCACCCATGCTTCTCTCTTGCTTTTATCTGGGGGTAAATGCTGATGCTTCAGGGAAAATAAAAAAGCCAAATTAAAATGTCCCTCAAAATGAATGCAAAGTCATACAGGAGTAGGACCCAGCTCCCTTGTGCAGTGCTTTAACTTCCCACCATCCCTCTTGCTAATATAGCATCCATCTTCATTAGTGTGAGCTATCTGTGGTTGAAAGCTGTCAGAATTACCTAGCAGCACAATTTCATTTGAGGAATTACTAATATCAGCTCTTTTATACTGTTGTTCTAAGTCTAGGGTCTTGTTAATGGAATGACAAAAACTTGTTGGTAATGTCAGGACTTTAAAAACTTTATATTTTATTACTTTGTAGCATTTCCCCCATGAAATTTGTGAAGCTGTAGAAATGTGTTTCCAAAAAATTATATAGCAGAATATTTGAAGAGTCCCATCTAATGTCACTTCTTTGCCTGGTGAGCTGGAACACTATACATGTAATTAATTCCATGTACTGCATGTCATGTAACATAATGCATAGTTCAGTATTTCTTGTGCATGAAAAGAAAATAGTATATTAAGAGAAGTCTGACCTATTTTATTCATTAAGGTTCTGAAAGTTTAAATACATTGAGGAAGATTTCTCATAGAGTATCCACTGGGGAAGTGAGTTAAAATGAAAAGATGCAGTTCTGTGGCCAGATGCAGGTGGCTTTGTAAAATTCTGTTCTCTTAGTCAAAATTAATAAAGCCAAGTATGTTTTCAAAATCTAGGATTTATTCCTGTTCATCAGGTCAGCAAAATAAAGTTCTCATTTGATAGCACAACAAATGAGATCTTCTTGTAGTAAAGTGGCACCTTCTTCCTCTACTGGATTTAGATAAGGCAGCTGTGATTAAAAATAAAAGGCAGGGTTTGTTCAGGTCCTCAGATGATATTCTGGTGTAGAAATAGGAGATACCCTGACACAAGGCCTCTTAGAAGAGCTAGGCATAGCTGAAATTTGTAAAACTAATTAATTATGTGTTGGATTCCTTTTTCAGCAGTGGGGCTAATGAGATGTTTTGTATGTGTTTTTAATAGTGTTTGTGATCTTGTTTCTTGTCATAGTCCTGCCACTCCGTAGTAGGAAGCAAACATTAATTAGTGCATAATTTACAGCAGGAAAAGCAGAGGCTTGGGTAGTTAATCAATTTTAACAGAAGATTTTTATCTAGAGCTGTTTGGGGGATTTCCCACTAGTGCATCTTCATGTGGTCGGTTTTTACTCTCGTCTCAGATTATGTCATCTTAAAGTGTCCAGAAATAATTGTTTTGGGATCTTTAAAAGTCTAACCTGAGGTGTTTGAGGCAGAAGCTTTAAACAAAAAGACAATACCAAATTGAGAAAGGCTTTGCCATTGTCCAGTTCCCAACTGGAATAAGTCACACACCTCAGTGATTTTATAGTCCACAAAGATACCATGTTGTAAAAAGTTCTTTAGGATAATGTTTTGTCCCAGATTTTTAGGAAAGACCTGGGATTTCCCCCCATCTTTCTCTCTTAGAGCATGATTTTACAACAAAAGCTTTAGTCATGTTGTCAATGATTCTGCAGGAGAGAGCCCTGCTTCTTTCTTGCAACGTTCATTCCAGTTATGAATTTGATATCCTGATTTATTGATGATGATCAACACTGACTAATGGTCAGGCTGTGTTTTCATTCAGTCTTGCTGATTTTGATCAGGAAGGAAATATTCAATGTTCTTCATGTCTTCAGGGAAGGTAATCACCTCTCTCAGGGAAGTCACTGAAAGACAGCCAGTGGTTTCTCTGTGTTTCCAGTTGCCAAACACTGCTGGTGGCTTCAGCCCCTGAGAAATCCACGGGGCTGTTTGTTTGCTGGGGCAACCCAATGTCACCATTTACTGAGAAGTTCAAGGTGGAAGTAGTTTCATTACAAGGTGTTGAATTTTGTAGTTCCTTCAGCAAATGTGTCAGATTAATAGGAAGAAAGTGTTTGCAGTGGTTGACTTTAATTAGCAGAATGGAGAAGTCTGCCAACAAGAATAATCCATTTTTTGGTGACCAAGTGTTTAAGTCATTTAGAAGTTATTCCATTTATTCTGAATTATGCCCTCATTTATTGAAGTTTAATCTATTTGGAAAAATACCAGTTGTAATTGTGCACTTCACAGAGCACAAATTATGTTGCAGAATATTTAAAAAATACTTCTTTATTTCCTAGTCTCTCCTTTTTTGCTATTAGGTCCTGTAATGCTTTTAGCATCCTCTGTTACATCTGGTCTCAAAGTCTCATATCTCTTAGATTTACCATTTGATAAGTATTTGCATCTGTTACAAAGGCTCTTTTTTACAATCTCCGTATCATTGCCAAGCTGAGACCTGGATCAGCAGTAAAAATACAGAGATGCTGATTAATGCTTTTGTCATCTCAAGGGCTGATTACTGTAATTCACTCTTTTTAGGGACTTTCAGCCCATGCTGTTAGGGAATTGCAACTGACACATAATGCTGCCATGAGGGTTCTCTTCAAAATGAGATTATTTGAATGTATTACATTGATTTTTATTTCTATTTTTTTTTTAAGACACAAATTTGTTAGTGGAAAAAAATCCTAATTATTACATATATATGGGGAATCCTAAAATGTTACTAGTATGAGCCTATCATGGGAGTAATTTTGCTGTTCTGATCTTTCCTATAGATCATCCAATTTATGGACCTGTCCTGTTGAAGTCTATTAAGATTGTTCATCATCAACAGAATAAATTATCTATTGATATTTTCTAAGCTGAATTTGTCTTGTTTTTCAATCAGCGTGGAAATGCTTTATATTTACTTGAATGTCTGAATTGAAGGTTTTCCTGTCCCTATTTTCAGTTTGCAAGTGTATAATTACAGGCTTGGATAAGTCTTCCTGAAAGGAAATTAATCACAGATATTGAAGTTCTCCAAAGGACAGTCCAGATTCAAAGATAGTTTTGAATTGTAATATTTCATAGAAGCCATAGTGTTATTTTTATGGTTTTTTTTTCTTCAGCTACTTTAAATTTTCTTAGGAAAACAAGAAATAATTCTTTTCTGAGCAAATTTCTTTTTCAGTGTTACATAGGTGAGAAAACACTAGGTTTTAGCTGCCCTAAGCAGAATATTCAGAGTGGGTTTAGCAACATGGGTAAGAGTGCTAACTTGTTCATGGATGCCAGTCAGCACTAATTAGCAACCTTATGTTAATGAAGTCTTTTTCCCCCTCTGAAGAGGAAGTTCAGACCTCTAAAAACTCATTAAAAAATAAGTTTCAAAGGAAAAGCAGCTTATGCTTTAGATTGCTGGGACTAAATGAAAGTTTCCATTCCAACAGTTTCTTGCATACCTATTTTTATTAATTTTAAAAAAGAAAGCTCTACAACAACTAAAGACTATGGAGAAACTCAAAAAATCCAAAGGTGAGTAAAAATTATTTAGTTTTTTTTTTTTTTTTTACCTGCCCCAGATAACACAAGGTGAGGAACCAGCAGAAAATAGAGGCTGTTTTATCAAGTTTGCTGCCTGTTGGATAGAAAGACATTATTTGTGTCAAATAGAAAGACATTATTGGCACTGAAATGCAGAAGGAAGGGAAGTGTAGGAGCTGAGTTTGTCTTTAAGAATGAGACTCGACAGAAAGGGCACAGGCTCAGAGCCACCCTCAGAAGATGAGGTGTTGCTCTGCAGATTTCCAGCTTAAAGCTCTGAGGCAAGGTGAAAGATTTTCTGCATGAGATGCCACAGTAGCTAAGGAGCACTCTGGAATAATTCCTTTTAGTAACTTGGTTTCTCAGCCTTGTAATTAAGAGATTGAATTGTCTTGTTAAAATAAACACGTTCTATTTTGTAAAGCACTGTAACGGTCTAATTTGGGCTGATAGATGGGATATGTTCTATGTCCAGAGGTAATCAATAGAAGGAAACCAGAATATAGAGACATTTTCACCTCTGTAGCTGTTTGAAGCACCTTGTGAGCCCAGCTGTATCTCCCTTTGCTGGGTACCATGGGGATGTGAGGCTGGGTCAGCTGAGCTTGGCTGTGGGGCAGAGACAGCTCATGTTGCCACTTGTCCTGTGAGAAGCTGGCAGCAGAGAGACAAACCATGAACCACCAGAGTAAGGAAGACAAAATAACTTCCAACTAGATAATCCTCCAGACACAATAGGAGGATTTTATTCTATCAGACTTACTTAAAATTTACTGCAGAAAAGAAAAAGGCACCTTGGGGGGGTGGGTCCTTTGTGCGGGGGTGATTGGTGCTTTAGTTCTTGCCTGCAATAATATTTGAGGGCTACGAATTTATCCTTTTGTAAAGTTTATTTCAGAAGTTGGAGGCATGGGAATCTGTGGAAGTGTTGGGGGGGAAAAAAAAAGAAATGCAGATAATAATAACCTAAAAATATACCATGAAGTAACTGCTGAGTGACAGAAGGATGAGGGGGTGAAATGCTGAGTGAATGAGAGTAAGGTGAGTTTTGTGATTGAGAAGACTCTTCTAGAGTTGAGAGCATAAGATATTCTTTGGCTAAAACACTTCACTGGGATTCAGGAATCAAGCCCAAATCCCCCAAATCAATGAATTTATTGCACAGTCCTTAATGTAGAAAAAAAAAAAAGAACACGAGGGGGATGACTGGATCATCAGGCAAGCTCCATAGTGTAGCATCCTTCCTGAAAATTGATTCAGCTCAAGAGGAATGCCTCATTTCCTTCTTCTTTGACTCCTCAGCTGTAAAACAGGACTACCATTCTCCTTCCCTGTAAGAGGAAGGGCTGTGGGAGGATACAGTTCTTAATTGCAGCAGAGTGATGGAAGTCAGACCAATAAACAAATAAGACCTGCTAATAAAAGCCAAGTTCAAACAATTCAGACACAAAACACGTCGTGTCTGACTGTTCCCTGTGCCTGTTAGTTTGTGGTTTGGGTGGTCTTGCTGTGTACTGAGAATAGGCTGTACTGGGTGAGTCCAGCTGAGGCTTCCTATGTGGATGGAGATGAGTGAAGAGCAGAGAAGGGGACAGGCTTTCAGAGCTCATGCTGCTGCTTCTCCCCTTGCAGCAGTTTGCATTTAGGGACTCTCTGAATCAGAAGTTGCATCTTTGTGTTTAATAGACTGTGATAGTTTTCTTGCATGAGTTCATCTCACTGAACCCCTATGAATTTTAGGTATCTCCAAATTCTGCAACACTGATTTCCATGGCTGAATGTTCTGTCCAGGCATTGTAGTTTGTATTTGGTTTTCTCATAATTTCATCTGATACTTCATAACAACCGTTTAGTATTTATTATTTATTATGAAAAAGCAATGGGTGATAATTCCACAGTCACTTTTCCAAGTTCAAGATTGTTATATTTTTAACTATTTATTATTTTTCATAATATCATGCATTTAATTCCCACTTTCAATTTCACTGGACAGAGTGGAGCATTCAGGAGCTGTAGAAGACTGTCCTGCTAAGCTGCACAGCTTTTTGACACAACAGAAGAAAATGCAGTTTTAATATTTCAGCAGTTGAAATAGTTCAAAGAGTATAGGCAAACAATGATGAAAATGTGTTGACAACGCATGAAACCTCTGATGTAGATTGCTTTAGAATATAAAATGATTTTTCAGGGATGCAAAGGTGGCTGTTAAAGCCTCCAGTTATGAGCCCTCAGGAGATAAAAAAAAAGTCATCTTTTTGGTTTTAGCATTGCTCCCCAGCTGAAAGAGCAAGAAATGATTTTTTGATAAACATCTTGTAGTGCAAAGGATTGTAACAGAGGTTCTCTTGATGCTGGTAATCCACACTGGTTGGTTTCATTTCTTATTTTTTTTTTCACCCTTTCTAGGAAATTAAAACAGGTTAATGGGGAGATTTTTAGGAGAAAGGAGTAAGATTCAAGAAACAAATACTGACAAAATTGATGTTTACATGGTCATGTAATATTTTCCAAGGAAGAATTATTACAAACATTCTGTGCCCTGCTAAAGAATGAATTGATATCTGTAGATGGACTGCAATGGACTTCTTAGTTGTTAGGCACACCTGGGGCACAAATAAGAAATGGAAATGGTGAGTTTGATTCCATCCACAGTTGGTTGGTACTGTGTGATGTGGGAACAAGAGAGCACTCTGCCTTGGAATAGCTGGGGCTAAGTTTTGCAAGGCAGGAGAGAGGAACAGAAGCACTGACATCTGGTGCTCATTGAGGCTCTAGATGAGGTGGTCTAGCACTGCAGGGACCATAGCCTGTAAGAAACCTTCTCAGCATGCTTTGGAGAGACAGTTCAATTGCTTTGTGATCATGATTCTCTGTGAATAATCTGCCCATCACTTGGCTGAGGATGATGGTAAAGAGGGAATGAGATAAACCCCACCCCAATCAGATTCCTTCTGGCACTTAACAGCTGATGGATGTTGGAGCTGCCTTTCAAAGACAGAGAGAAGTGCTCAAATAATGAGTTGTTTGCTAAAATAAATAGGCCAGATATTTGAAAGTGCTTTTATGAAAAACAAATAGTTGTTGTTAAAACAGCTGGGAGAAGGTTGCAGTCTGGCTTGACCTTATATTTATGGCTGAGCTCCCTAGAGGGAGAACGAAGCTGAATAATTTTCTAATCTTCTGGGAACACCTCTAGAAAAATAAAGGTAAGATGTGGGGATGGACTGATCTCCTTAGATTCTGTATGGAACTTGTGAGAAGCCTTCTTGGAATATGCTCATAGTGTAGCAGCCAACAAGAGTCATCACCCAGCACCTCCAACTCCAAAGAGGAAATAACTGTCTGGGAAATAATGGTGGTAAGAAAATGTTCTCAGAGGAGCAGCTCTGCTTTTGTTGTGCTTACAAGTGGGTATCTCCAGGAGTGTGTAGGAATCTTACTGCAAGCAGAGTGTGATGCCTTTTTGAAGGTATGGCAGCACAAGATCATGCAAAATTCACAGCACATCTCCAGCATTTAATTCCATTTCCACTCCATATTCATCATTTTGTTAGCAGCTGCCTGGTTTTCCACTCCTAAATGTTGCTTAACATTAAGATATGGCTGATGAGAGCAGGGAGAGATTTTTTGGTGCAGTGTTGTGCACAGACAAGCTCTAAACCAGATTATATTGCTCCATACAATGTCCTTGTTCACCTGAGTTCTTTAAACAATGCCAGCCCTTCAGCAAATACCTGTGAACAAAGACAAATACTCCAGGGAACTCAGCTCCTGATATTTCTAATGTTAAAAACAAGCACAGAAAACATTTTTACCTCTTGGAGATTTGCTTTGCAGCAGACTCAATTTGCCACTATAAATGAGTTTGATTTTCTTTACCTGATTTTTTTTTTCCAATTATTTTTCACAATACCTCACATTTGCATAATGATTTAATTGGAATATTATATATTTATGGTACTTAAAGGAACTACCTTTGCTAATGTGGTCTCCAAGTGTTTCAAAATGTTACTTTAAACTGCAAGATGATTATTTATCTTACTATGCCTTGCAGTTTTATGGATACAGTCTCCATGCAAGAAGACAGATTACGTTCCCTCGGGTCCTGTAGGAAACTTGTAGTAGTTTAGAGAACTGAGGATGATTCTTCTATATTTGTAGCTGTTGGCCCAGCCCCTGGACTCTCTTTTCTGTCTGAAATGCTTGTTGCTATTTCTTTTTCACAAATATTTTTGCTTTTTTTTGAAAGACTCGTGAGATACAAATACAAAACTGTTTCTTTTCAAGTGTGCAAGCAAACATGTCTCATCCAGTACCTCTGAAAATACTTAAGTAGTGAACACAATTTTCTGAAGGGAAAGCTAAAATCCCCCAGCTAGAACCCAAGTGGCTGGAACTGGCAAAACATTTTGCTGAAGAGATACTGAGCAATCCTGTGATAGAGGAAATGGGAATTCTTTGAAGGATCTGTATTGCTGTGAAAGTTCTTGCTTGTAAGGAGGTGATGTCCTTGATAAAACAGTTTTGCTGCAAAATTGGAGAGGCTGGGAAAGGTGTGTGTGCAAGTGTGTGTGACAGAGAGAGACAGATTGTTAGGTGCAGCAGCACACTTAATTAAAACATTGCAGCTGTTCCATTATTATTTCACCTTCAAATATGACTGTATTATACAATGCCTATTTAAAGGGAGCTATGGCTCTTAGGATCATAGGATCACAGATAATTCAGGTTGGAGGGGATCTTAGGAGGTCAGCCAGTCCCTTCCTGGGCTGCTGCAAGGGCTCTATCTTCCCAGGGGCAGTGCTTTGCATTTCTCCTCATTGAATTTCATTTCTGTCAACAAAAAAAACCCCAACTATTTCTTCAGCCTGCCTGGGTCGATCTGAATAACAGGCCTACCCTCCAGCACATCAGTCAGCCCCTGCAGCTCAGTGTCATCTGCAGACTTGGAGTGCACTCAATTGCCTCCTCCAAGTCACTAATAAAGATGTTAAGCAGGACAGGTCCAAGGATAGATGCCTGCAACTCCTTACTGGACTCCAGGCAGGATCTCTATCCTTAGAGCTCTATCATCTCAGCAATTTTTTACCCATCCGGTTGTCCACCCCTCTGTAGTGTAATGTCCTAAGATTTATAAAGGAATACTGTGGGAGTGTTGAAAGCCTTTGTAAGGTCAAGATAAATGACATTCACTGCTCTCCCTGTGTACATACTCATTCTTTATGGAACTTTAATCAGGAAACAAAACTGTGATGGAGTTGCTATGAACATCTGGACAGGGCTAGGGCAGGAGCACTGAGGACAAAGCAGTAGGCAGCTCCCTCTGCCAACAGACCAGTCAGTTCTGTTTCCTGGCTGCCTCAGTTCAGCTGGAGAAACCACATGTGGGTAACAACATGTGTGGGTAGCATAACAGCTATGCTGATGTTAAACCTATAAGCTTATTGTGCAAATTATCCTTCTCATCAATCATCCATCTGCTCAATCTTGTTGGCTTCCTGGAGCCAATATTGGTGTCAGACAAGGGCTGCAGAATATAATGGGGTGTGTGTGTGTGTGTGTGTGTGTGAATACAACTTTGTTGAGTTGTGAACTACTGGAATTGTGGTAGAATAGAGATATCCGTCACTCAGAAACCCAGTTAGCTGTAACACTGCTGGAATCATCATAACACAGGGATAACCTGCACTGAGGGAATTGATCAGCTTGGTTATAGCTGATGTGGTCTGTGAGCAGCAATTGGTACTGCATCAATTCTCTTGGTAGATGCTTGAGGATGTAACTTGCAATAGTAACCCCATTATTACAGAAAGAAAATAATTAAAACCAAGGAAAAAAAATAGGTTTCCTGGGTTATTGCATTACCGGGAAACAAGATACAGAATTTTCAACTAGAAAAATGGATTTCTTTTGAAGGAAAAAATGTAGTCGTTGTGTAGAGAGTTGTCTGTACCACAATAAATTGGGATTTCAAATACGGCTTTTGTTCTGTACCAAGAGTTGTCTTCTCAGAAAAGGTGGACCCTGGAATACTTTACGAAGTGTGAAATCCTCCCCAAATAGGATCAATTAAAAATACCTGGCACCAAATGCTTTGGTATTTCATCTACATAGACTAAAAAATAACATGGAAGGGAATAATCTGAAAGAAGGGATTGTGCTTGCTGATTCATGGAATGGCCCAGGTTTGGACTGAAGGAAGCAAGAACTGATTTATTTTTTCTTCTATATGAGGGGCAGAAGTGGATGATCCTTACAAGAACTGCAGTGGGATAAGAAGGGAAAAGTGTCTGGCTTATAGCATTGGGACCTGGAGATCTCAGCTCAGTGAACAGCAGTGCTAACGTGGTGTCAGTTCAGTCATTTTGTGTCATCTAGGAAAAATATTGGGAATTCCCTGAAACTCGTGTAGAGCCTTCTATTACTACCCATAATTATTATGTTTCTCGTTGCTGTTTTTGTCAGGTGGTGCAAATTGCTGACTTAAGTTGAATTTTCTGGTCAAAATGTCTTTTTTTTTTTTTTTTTTTTCCAGTCAAAATGTCCGTTTTGCTGGGTAATCTGTGAGGGTGGCATTTGGAAACTCTTGCGTGTTAGAAGGGTTAGTGCTTACCTGCTGGACATGGTCTGGATGTCCAAGTGAGAGCTAAAATGCTGAAGCAGTGACCATGTTTCTTTAAACTGAAAGAAAGGAGGTTAAGAAAAAATCAAACATGGCTTCATGTATGTGTGGAGAAGTCATTAGTTGTCTTAGTGTTGTGCAAACAGAACTTTCCAGTGATTCTAGTACCACTAGGAGAATATTAATGGCATGCTGCTTTGACCTGCTATCAGTCATTGTGATTTGCAGATCATTTGCATATCAGTCACATGTCACTCACTAGATTTTATGCTGCTAGAATGGTGGACTTACAAAATGATTTGTTAGTCTCTCTCATTTCTATTTATTCCACTTTAAATCAACTTACCATCCCAGGTTTACTTTGTTGTCAAAGCTGTGTACTTTGACTATCACTTTTAACATATTTAGCACTGACAACAGAGACCTTAAATGCAATAGTTAAAACCCAAAAACTACACATAAAAAGCTATTGATTTGATATCAGTAGCTAAAAGTATTTGAAAAATACTACAATACAGATGTATGAAGCAATGTTAGGAATGCTTAGTAGCTGTTCTTGAGAATGGGTTCAAAAATAAATATGATGGAAAAAGTCACCATATCCCAAGAGGTTTGATCCTGAAACATCAAATTCAAGAATGGCTATTACACACAGTTAAATAATGATAAGGTGACAGCTCAATGTGTAATACTTGGCTTTGATCCCATGCATGTAGATTTACTTATCTTACAGATACATGTTGTGGGTAGACGCTGCATAGAAATCCAGAATGGCCACAAATTTCCTTCAGCTTCAGTATGAGGGGAAAAATGGTGTCAGAGGTGATATAATGTTAGGAGACTTATTTTTTCTCTATTTATTTGTAGATTCCAAAAGAGCTATTACAAAGAACTGTCTTCTGGAATTCCAGTGACACTGAGGCTGTTTTGTTGTTAATAAACATTCCTCACAGCCATACTTTGACATCATGAGAGCTCCCAAAGAGCCTTTTTGCTTTCAATGGAAGATGTACAATTATTTCTCAAACATTTCCTTTTTTCATCTTTGTTTAAAGAAATAATTTTTCACTTATCCCCAGAGACCTCTCCTCAAGCAATGCCTCTGCAAGCTCCTTTGACTTCTTGAAAGTGATTTGTTCTCTAGAACTTTCTCTGCACTAGTTGGTAATAGACATTTTACAGTGTAGCCAGCTATTTTTGTTGCCCAGTAATGAAGGCACTTTTGGTAGCCTGTATTTATAGTTCAGCTGCCCTTATTCTTAACTGCTCCCAGTTAATTGGGAGCTCACCAGCCTCTCACCTGTCAGTTCCACACTTTTCATAACTGTTATTGACATAGGAAAAATTCTAGGGGGAAAACAAGGAGGTCTTAATCCAAATGTACATGTGCAAGCTGAAATATGTGAACTATATGTGAGTTGTATGAATTCAAATAGCTACTGCCTAAAAATAACTTGCAAGAATATTGCAGGATATAATGTTTCCTAGATGGGCTTAATCTAGATTGTAAGTCCCCAATAAAGTTACATGTCATATCTGTATAAAGCTGCCTGTGCTTTGAATGGGTTCATCTCAGAAGCTTTAGTATAAGTGGGGACTAATATATTTAAGTCATAGAAATTAAAGATTGAATTTCGGTCCTAATTCTAAATATCTGGGACTTTTAATGGAAAACTATATTGGGAACTTTATAATATACTTCATATACATATACCTCATGTGTGAAAATGAGCTCAAAGCAAATCTGTTAAATCTCTTTGAAAGTCTATAAAGGAAGTACTCTAGCTTTCTGGTATAATACATAAGGGGTGAATGAGAAATATTCCTCTCCAAATATAATGTATGGCTCTTCCACATACCAGCTTCTACTCACAGGTGTTTTAGCCACTACTGTTAGGAAAATGGGGGCTGCTGTGAGGAGACTGAGGCACCAGGCAAATCCCAAAACTTCAAGCCATCCTTTACTTAGGCTCTACATCTGGAAATTAAGCATTAGGCAACAGATTTGCCAAGCCTTGGGTACACTATTGCAAATCTCATGTGTTTGGCCTTACTGACATGGTGTTTGGTGGCTCTCAGCTCTCTTAGGTCAAGTTGTGCCAATGCAAGTGGTCCTCAGTGAGAGAAACTGGAGCTGAAATGAGTGTTGTTTTTTTTCACTGGCATCTACACAGATCAGGACAAGTCTGGTCCAAAGGATTATCTCACCTTTCTTCAGGTGGGGTATTTCTGCAGCTGGTATGCCTGGCTGCATCACGCTTTGCCTTAAATCCAGCAGATTTGGAGTACCATGGCAGTGAAAGGAGAGGATGTTGTTTCACAGGTTGTTTCCTACTGCACAGGGCTAGACTATTGTGCTATATTGATAGGACTATGTTGGATTTGTATTTTCAGTTGGACTTCAAGGAGAAAAAAGGAAAAAGCCCAAACACCAGCAGGGTGGGCAGTGTTTTCTTTGCATGAGTATAATTTTGCCATGGAACGTTAAGACTAAATCTGTTATTTTTTTGGTGAACCATCTAGAGATCAGAGTAGCAATGAATAGGTTTGACAACAGCCAGTTTAACTTCAGAACCCAAGGTGTTATTTCAAGATCTGGTGCATACAGTTGGATGCATTCAGAGTATAGTAAAATATTGTTTTGTAGTATTAAATAAAAATTCTATGTCTTTTAACAAAGCAAAAGTCTCCTGCCAAAGGATTCACTCTTAAGCCTTAGCAATTGTCGTATTTTTATATATTATAAATGCTACTAGATCTTCTTTATTTTACAAATCCAAAAAAGGGATAAAGATAAAAAAAATATAGTGTATGTGGTTTTAAAACATAACCATGCCTTTTTTAATCATTAAAAATTGAGAAGGGATGGGTCTATATTTGTATCAAGATGGATTTGGCATTCAAACAATGATAATAGGTTTTAAATACTATTTTGAATACTGTAATAGCAGAGATTAAAGTAATATAAAATTGCATTTTTGTTTAATGCAGAGTTTCACAGAATTCATACTATGGATTTGCAGAGCTCTGCTTTGCTGACATAATTAACTTTAATTCAGATCCAGTATTAACTGAACCAAATGTTATTAACAACACTTTAGCATATAAATGCTAATTTAATAAAGAACGATGGTTTCATTTAACTAAGCATGGTCATTCTCTTTGCTGATTTTCCTCATTTGCTCTCAGTTTGCAGAGTCTCATGGCACAAATCAGGAGTAGCTCATGCACGGTTGCTTAGTAGTTTCTTAATTAGTATTATAACCCATTTGCTTTGTTAATAGCTTTGCGTTTGCAAATATCATATCACATTTTGCTGAGGAATCATCACTGCAGCTATTCAAGAATAGGCCTGTTAAGGAACCTATAGAAATGGAAATGTGTACACTCTTTCCAAACAGGTTTGTCACCACCTGTGATCCAAGTGAGTGGTTTTTGTTGTAGTTTTCTCGTCTATCCTTCTGTGAAACCTGGGCTGACATATGACCTGACTGCTGAACTATCTTTAGAGATGGTGCTCTCATTTATTGTGACTTTAGAACACATTAAATGCAAAAGTTCTTGCTACATGTAGGCCAAATGTATGATCTCTGCTGGTTATTTCATTTCTACTAAAAAAGGAAAGCCACCTGTAGAGTGGAGAGATTGCTGCACTGCTTACTGTTCAAAAGCTTTCTTAAAACACCTTGTGATGCCTAGCTGAGAAGTGCAGCTGTTGATTTGCACAGTGATGAGAGGCTAGAGTTTGTGACACACCGAGTCACACACCTTGCAGGCAAACATTCATTAGTAATTTGGGAGAAGAGACCAACACCAGCCTCACTACGACCAGTGAAAGGCAATAACTGTCTGCTTCTGAATTGGACAGCCTGGTTACACAGAAGACACAGGTACCAGTTTAAATGTTTTCATATATTTTAGAAGAAATCTTATTTTAACACTAACAGTTAAATAAACTAGAAGAAAAAAAGGGTTTAATTTCCTCTTTTCTTGACAAAGAAATACAGTAATGTTGCATGATCTGAGCTAATGTTGATCTTGTTTAATGACTATTCACCAGCTCATGAAGGAGGTTACAGAGTATAACAAAACCAGAGTATGCTCACTCAGCACTTGGTCGAAGGTTTATTTGCAGTTCATGCTGCACAGATGGGTAATAGTTTGAAAGCACAGATGGAATTTAAGGAACAGTAAGTTCAGTGGGAAAACTACTGTACTAAAGACAGAGAGAAAACTGAACAAACCAACAGCTTGAGAGAGAAATATTGAGATCCAGCTGGTTATTACACAAATTATTTCAGCCTCTCCTAGCATATAAACTGTGAGGACAAGCGGCAAATGTTTAGCAGGAATTGGCTGCTTCCTCACTATTCTCTTACACAAGAAGTGCCTCTTAAGTCTAATTAAAACTGAATATTTTTTTTTATTATTGAGTGGAGTTTTATTGAGAGTTAGTGAAAGAGAGAGACAAGGATCTATGTGGAAAGCAAGGCAAAACTGAATGTCACAAGGTGAGCAAAATCAAGTGACTCGAGATTTTAAGACCAGGGTTTGTTAATCCCAAGAGAGGGATTAACAAAGAGCAGGGTAAGAAGAGAAGGACCAGTGGGAAAGGCAGCCTGCCAAGCTCACCAATCTGCAGGTCATGTTTGCATTGAATGCTTCTTGGCAGGGCTTGTTTCTGTCCAAGTCCTTCAACTGCATTTTCCTTGCACATCCTCCTGGGAAAGGCAGGGCAGGGAATGAAATCTTGCTACTTTTCCCCAAAAAGGCTAAAAGGAAAAATACTCCCAGCTTGGGTTCAGCCAACTGCTTCTTTCCCTGAGCTGTGTGCCCTTGTCACTCCTGTTGAATTTAACTGCTTCCCACTAAAGCCAAAATTAAGTTGTGTGTGCAGTGATTTAATCTCATGCCAGTGCATTGCAGTCTTGAACTCTTGACTCATTTTGTTACTTGGGGATCTGTCTGCTCTGAACCTCCCACAGTACAATCTCTCATCACAATCAAGTAACTGACTGTGATTTTTCACATCTCAGTTTTTTAGAAAAGTTTATTTCAATAAATGAAACCTGATAAACAACAACAAAAAGTTACATTAGGTGAAAACATCTTTTTTGTATAACATTTACATGCCTTATACTTCCAGTTCACTGATGTTCTAATATTTCAGTAATAAGCATATGGCAGATGTTTCTAGCTAAGTTATAAAACAAAATTATTTTTGAAGTACTAAACCCTATATATATGTAATTCCAAGAATAATGTGAGATCCATCATTCAGAATGGTAAGAGAAGCCTCAGAAATAAATTCATTCCTTCAAGCACTGACTTGAAAAGAGAAAAAGAAGACTAAAATGATATAATCAGATGAATTAAGACTGTAATTTATTGCTGTGCTTTGATTTAGCTCCTGCTGCTAGAGATTGTCTCACAAGTGAAGGCACTATGGTTGAGCATTTAAATTCAATTTTTTTAGGTCTGAATTTTGTGGTGGTTTTCTCAAGTTTACATATTTCTATATAGTTAAATTGTAGTTCATTAAAAAAATAAATAACTTGGCACTTTCAAAGTTATTTACTGAGTATAACTGAATGTGTAGGCAGTTTTCATAAAAAAAAAAAAAGATACATAATAATTGTAAAAGCCCCAAACAAATAATTCTGTATCATAGTGTGGCAAGGCTCCATCTAAAATAAACCTTCTTCATGACTATGTTTCTGTGAAGCCCTGCTGTAGGAGTTAAGTGTCTTTCTTCATATAAGAGGAGATAAGTTGTAAGTTGTGAATTATTTTTGTCTGTGTAATTGGATCCAATATTCAGGTTGCAAAAATATTTCTGGTTTCTCTCTTTCCATGACCTGGGCTATTTCTTCCAGAACCACATTTTAATTTATTGTTCTAGCTTATCATGCTTTTGTTACTTTAATTTTATAAATAGTGTTGGTGTTTGGTGGTGTTTTTTGATTTTGAAGTAATACTTTTTTTGTGGGTTTGATAAAAAAGGAAAAAAAAAATTAAAATATAAATTTTAAGCATGTTTTAAAAGGAAGCCATATTTACTTTTCCAGTCAGTTGAGGATTTTTTTTTTTTTTCATGAAGTTTGTAATTCCTATCAGGCAATAAAGAAAAGTGAAGGTTTGCCTGTTGGAAGGAAATCTTGATGCTGACAGGATCAGAGAAGAGCTTCTTTTTGAAGGATTCGCAGCGTGTGATTGTACCTTCCAGCTAAGAGTTTATGATTGAAAACAACTGGAGAGGACCTTGCAAGGTCATCTTAACAGATTTAATAGGGGAAGATCCAAGAATTTATATCAAGGATCTGTTGATTCATTTTCTGGACACAAGATAATAGTGTGTTTTCAACCCTCACATACAAAGAGTCTCTAGCAGGAGTTTGAAAATGAATTGCTAGTGCCATTCAGGGAAAGAATACTAATTCTCCAAGGTTAGCAGGCCACATCTTGTAAAGACGTATCTATTGCTGCTGTTGTGCCCAGAGGAGTCAGTGACCATGTAGTAAATGTATTTTACTGCCCAGCTAGTCAGCTTTACTGGAAAATTGGGTATAATAACTCATAGGATGCTATGTTAAGGTTTGTTTGGTGCCTTCTAGTACCTAGCCTAGTTTCACCCATGCTAAACCTACATGGGATTGCTCAGAACTGTGCAGACTTGCCTTTGGTTATTAAAGGAAGCTTCCTTGAAGACCTACAGGCACCAGAGCTGTCTGGAGCTAAACATGGAGAGCATTAGACCCAACCTCCATCTACACCCTGTAGTTATCCAAGCTGGACTTGGTGACCTTTCAG
This sequence comes from Corythornis vintsioides, assembly GCA_025447755.1. Taxonomy (NCBI): domain Eukaryota; kingdom Metazoa; phylum Chordata; class Aves; order Coraciiformes; family Alcedinidae; genus Corythornis; species Corythornis vintsioides. The sequence continues at coordinate 130,922 of JAOEGS010006526.1, read as the reverse complement.
TGGTTTTGATTGCATCTGAAAAGAAGACTTGATGCTGGGTTGTAGGATGGTGATTTTCCTGACTAAAAGCAGAAATGACTTGATGTGATACATTATTATGCCTTGTGAAGTAATATATGGAGGTCCCACAGTGTGAATCTACCGATGTTTAGAGAACAGATCTTGGAAATAATATTCATTAGCAGAAGGCGACAGATCTAATCTCTTTAGTATTATTAAATAGCACCATATCTGCTGTATGTACCTGATTGTAGGAAGGGGGTTGGCTTGAATGAGGTTAAAAACCTTAGCAATACATTTGTGTTGCTGAGTTTTTGGCAGGTGAGGATCTCTGCGTAGCTGGTGGGCAGAGTTAAGCAGCTTATGAGAAGAGTGAAATGAGTTTATGCTGGTAAACCATCAGGTCTTCCACCCTTGGTGCCAGGGACTATAAAGAGCCAACTTTCATTTTTGGTTATGTAGCTCTATGAAGGAGCACAGGAGCCCAATATTAGAAGGCATGGATGGACAGAGCTGTTTTTCTCTTGCCTGCTGTGAACACAGCACTAGTGACTGCAGCTACCTTGGTCTATAGCAGTATTGGTCACCAGTGCTGATCAGTGGCTCTTTCTGTGAACCACACAGCCTTCCTGACCTCTGTGGTTACTTAGGAATTATATTTGATTTTTTTTATTAATGAAGACAAGAACAACATGAGTAGTTTCTCCTCTGTTTCTGGCCTTTCACTTCAAATTTTAAATATCCTTTTTTTTTTTTTTTTTTTTTTCCCCAGTATTTAATAATAGTGGAAGATTGACAAAAGAAAAATGGATATGCATGAAATGTAGAGATATAATTTTTTTTTAATTATAAATTTCCCCTCAGTGGTAAAGTATCTCCTAGTTTAATTTCTAAACTCTTTTCTCTTTGCTTTCTCAACCCATATACAAAAAATAAAAATCTATGCTTTCAGCACAGGTTTGATGTGCTCTTCAGGCCTACCAGTGCAGAGGAACTCAATTTACAAGTCAGAACTCTTATTCATTTCTTTAAGCATGAAAAAGAAAAGGCTCTGACTGCCCAGCTTGATCTAATAGATGAAAGGGTGTGTGAGGAGCCCAGATGTTGGCTGGTCCTTTTCCTTTTGACCTAAGGAGAAGCTTGTCACTTTCAGCTCAGACTTGAGGGCTGTGGGGAGGAGAGCCCTGCATGGCAGGGCTCCTGTTTTTGAGGACCTCTGCAAGCAGTGTCAAGAAGCTGTCACTTCAATGGTCTTGTCTTTGCTAATGTTCCCCTTGAGCACCGAGTCCTTTTGGAGAGAACTTCTCTGTATGCTGTTAGATTTTTGCCCTTTTCTCCTGTTTTGTTTTCTTTTTTTTTTTTTTTTTTTTTTCCAAAGAGGTGTCAGGGTAATACTGTGTATCTTCTGTCAAATCTATTTTTATTATTTAGTCTGAGTAGCTCAAAAATTAGTTTTATTTTTTATTCATTCTTCCATTTCCCTTTCTGCAAAAAGTGCATGCTACTTGAGCTATGTGCTGCCAAGGCATAGAGTAAAAGATTAAAAACAAAAAGGGTAACTTTTGGTCCTTGTCTTTTCTGCTGATGTGCTTCAAGAAGAAAAAGTTATATAAGCTTTGAAGTAATTTGAAAAATCAACGAGGATGGGGATTCAGTGGGTTTTAAGTTATGGCTTCAAGTTGGTCATTAAGGATTTTACAGAGGGTAGTTTTAGTGGAGTGCAAACAGCAGATCATGCTACTGAAAGAGGTTATACAAGGATAACTTTATATGCTGGAAGTCCCTGAAAATAAGATTTTAAAAAAATATATTGAGGGTAAAATGATGAAGTGTGGAAATCATAGCAAAGAATGAAGTATATTACTGAGTAAGATCAGCAATCCGTAGGTAATTATATGTAAAATAAAATAAAATGTGTTAAAAAGCAGGTAACTTGTTCCTTTAAGATTAAAGCAAGCACATTTTTAGCAATGAAAATTCATTTTTGCTGTCTGTATTTACAGTGTTCTTTGAGTTCTGCTCTGCAGACCTTGTCTTGAGACAGTCCAACTCTTGGTTTTTGAAGTAGTCTAAGCTAGCAATCTCAGCCTACCTTTAGTCAGTGGTGAAACCCAGGCAAGTCCAGAGAATGTCATCATCTGGCCTGATTTGAAAGTCTATTTTCCTTGATCTGGCTTTTTTTATTTCCCTGGCAGGATTCACTGGTTATATCTTGATGACACCAGATGTCCATTACCGACTCTTTTCTCTCTCTGGTCTTTTGGATATTTTACATGATCTAAGCCTCCTTTGCCAGGGCATCTGTGCAGCTCTGTGGTAAGGGATGTATTGTAGGACCAGGACCAAGTCAATAGCCCAGCAATGAAGTCCATTTGAGTAGAGGGGAGGTGCTGTAGAATCCAGTCCCTGCTTCTTGTAAAGTTTACACAAAGTTATTGCTTAATTATATGTGCTGGAAGCTGAGACTGGATTCCAGAAGTTGTACTTGCTGATTATTTGCTCACTAAGAGATGGCAGGAATTTGGATGCAGGATTTTGTAGCTGGCCCATTTTGACTAAGTTGGTGCCTAAATCCTATTGTTGACATGGCCACCAACCTGTTTTGGAGATTCAAGCAGGCATTACCCTGCAAGCTGTCTGCATTTTCAGGTAATTAATCTTAAAAACTTCTGTGCCTATATTAAATTGATAAAGAAATTAGTACCTGATACAGCTTTTTGTGATCCACTGGTGGATGTATATTCAAAAGATATTTTCTAGAAAAAGATTTAGCTACAAGCACCTGTTTTTCTGCAAATACCTTTTGTCTGATGCACTAAAAATTTATAACTCCACTCTCTAATAATTGGCTTACTCTTAACAACAAAAGGATTTTTTAAAATCACAACTCCTGACACAAATGTTTTGAAACTATTTCTGTGAACCTTATTATTTCATAAGAATGAAGAAAATAATAGTTTTCATGTAGACTAATCTATTTATAGTCAGAAACAGTTTTCCCTAATCAAAAAGCAGCTTTACTTCTTACTGCAGTTTTTAAGTGTGTTTTTGGCAAGCAAAATACGTTAAAGGAGATAATAAACCATCTTGTCTCTTAATCTTATGGCACAAGAAAACTATTTAGAAAAAAAAGTGTAATTTACCAGTTGGAGGCATGAGAAACCCAATCATTTTTATTCATATTTCTCTCTGCAACCAAAGGAAAATAGCCACATTTCTCAAACTTTGTTTAAAATGCTACAAAATTGAATGTTTCATAAGCCAAACCAATAGCAGCTTAGTTTTTATTAATAAATAGAAAGTCTTTCACAGTTCTGATTGATATGTTCATTCCATGCCACTTAGAAATAATAATGGAAGAAATTGTTCCTAAAAGTATTTTTCTGTTGTTCCAAGATATGTACTACTTGTTTCACCATCTTGAAGTTGCTTTGGACAGGACAGGACATCGGGAATGACTAACAGGAGGAGAATTGAAGTTTGAGAATTTGTGCTGTAAAAATGTAAAATGTATAGGACCAAAATATTTCAGAGACAGTAATAATAGTTTATTATCATGGAAGTTATAATTCTTGCATGTTAATAATGGTTTCCTACACATCCGAGAGTTCTCAGAGCCTCTGTTTTTCTCATTCTCTTGAAGATGTAGTAGTGATAGTTGGCAGCTCAGTACCTTTTCATTCCACTAATGCAAACTTTTAAAGAATGTGCTTGGTAGTAGAGTGAAATTAATGTTTTGGTCTGCTGAAAAATAATTGCTCAGAAGCCAGAGGAAAATACAGTGTATGTCTCTAGTCTTTCTTGAGTTGTTTATTTCTGTTGACTTTTTATTTTCATTTACATAGAAACAATCTTAAGTCAAAATTCTTCCAAGATGTCAAATATCTGACAAAATAGTCTTTAAGTACAACTAAGAGACAAATATATCATAATCCACTTGCTGAATATGCAGTGTAAGTCAATCTTCAGTATTTCTCATTTTAACTCTGCACTGTGACCTCTTTGTAAACCCATAAACAGCTCTCCTGTGTTTATGGAGATTGCTTTGTAGTTGCCACCTTTGCAGCACTGTATATTGCTTTTGTCCTCCAGTTGTTTAAAATACCTTTCCCAAAATAAAACGAGAAGAAAGAAACCTCTAACAAATCCTTGCCCTCGAAAGGTTAGAAACCTATATTCATTCAATTTTCTTAGCATGCCTTATCCAGGTTGTGCAACTGGTTCTTGCTGACTCCAGGGTGCCAGGCTGACAAAACAATATGCCAAGACTTAATCTTTTTTTTTTTTTTTTTTTTTTTCTTATTATGAAACAGTTACAGTTATTTCACAGTTAAGGTTGGAACCACCTTCCATTACAAGCCTGATCCACAAGTCCCATCAACCACTTCTCCCCAAAACAAGCCATTCCTTTCACGTCTCATGCAGAGTTAAACATTTCTGTGGAAGCTAAGGGAAGAATACAGAAAAGGACTTTTTAAAGTTGCAAAGCTTGGAATTCTCTGCTGCCATAAGCTAGCTTTAGTCAGCATAAGCAATGAACGTGTCAAACACTCTGTATGTGTATGAATTATTAATGGGATTGCTAGCCCTGCCTATTGTCAGATTCCCTGATCAGGCCTGTCATAGGAGCCCATTTTCAATTTGTTACAGCTTTGATAAATGTTTACTGTCTTCGGATTTTATTTCAGCCTGATGTTTGGGTTTATGCTTGGAAATACGTGGAAAATGTCAGCCAGCTCCACACGGTTACTGAGAAGAAAGACACTCGTGCAGCAGATCAGTCCTTAGTCTCTGTAAAGTATTAAACTCTCATGTTTTAGCTTGTGTAGTGAAATGTACTGAGCCAAAATACTGCAAAATGAGGTCTTGGGAACTGTTTTAGGAGAGGAAGAAATGTATAGCAATCCTTGGGTTTGTGGGTAGTGTCCAGTGTTGGCTCTGGCAGGGAATAAACATTGTGTTCTACTTGGTGGAGCTGATGGCAGATTTCAGAAAGGCCAAATACACATCTAAAGATAAAGTAGCTTCAATAAATGTTCCAAATATTAAATCTTTTCAATAATTTTCTGTTTAATATTAGCATATCTATGGTATAATTTCAGGAAGCTATGTGCTGCTCCCGCTCTCCCCACAGCATTCATTGAAATTGTTAAACTATTTTTTTTTCCATTACTTGATAAATTTTTTTAATTATTTGATTAGGAACAGTTGTGCTAATTTCAAAATGCTTTTTGAAAGTCGTTTTTGAAATTCTTGCTTAGAAACTTGCTTTTGTAGAGTAATCAGGAGTTACACCTTGAATTCAAAATTTTCAACGTTATAAGCTTTACTTACTTATGGCAATCTAAATATGAAAGAAATAGAAACATTTAAATATTTGTCAACTTTAAACTTGTGTAAAAATTCTTACATCTATTAAATTAATCTTAGATGCTTTAAAACAGATTTTGCTTCCTTTTGTAACTCGTTAGAGTCTATTGACAATTGTGTGGTCTTTTGTTTGGCAGTATCCCAAATAACTGACAAGTTTACCCTGGAATACCTTTCTTTTATTTCAGGAAGATATATCTGTAGATCTATCAGTTGTGGCAAATTGATGTTTTCTTCTGAAGCTGATTCACGTTCTTTGGATTAGGTGCATGAGAACAGTAAAGCTCATTTTAAGTCCTGACTTAAACTCAGTACTGAAGAGCTTTTGCACTTAACCCTCTGTACTACATATATTCTTTTGAACAACTCTTCCATAATGAACATATGAATGAAACTTTTTTTTTCCTTCAAAATCTATTCCATTTTGAGCTAGCAAAGTTCTCAACTTCTAGCTACTCAAGAAATATAAATTATCTATAACCTTCATACTTTTAACAATGCATGTAGTTACTTTGCAGTGAGGAAGAAAACAAATCACATATTAGCTTGTAGTGCTGATGAAGACAAATAGTAGAAGCTGTGTCTCCTTTGGTGCTCGGAATGGGTATGTCATGAAAATTAACACAGAGAAATAACAATAAATACACCAAATTGGGTCTTTTATACAGTTTGATAGACGGGGATACTGTGGGAGGCTAATTAATGTGATTGATAATGGCAGCCGTTTATTGCACGTCTTAGGGCAGCTGTCCAATGTGGAGTGCTTGAATTTTGGTTCACCATATTAATTATTAAGTAGAGCTCCCCATTGATTTCTTTGCACTGTTCATTTTAAAATTGATGGTGTGAAAGGAGATGGTCTTATTAGGGTTGAGATCAAACTGGAGCTCATAACTTTGTTTCAAATTGTAAGGTGTAACAGACTGTGTGATCTTCTCAGGATGAGACCTCTGTCAACTAAATGTCAAACTGTAGTTCCTTGCCTGGGAAATTAAGAGACTTGACTTTTCCCCATTAACTTCACTATTCATGCACATTAGAGTGGTACTTTTTTAATAATGGGAACACTTTTTTTTTTTAACATGATTTTCTTTAAATTTATTGAATTAATTTATATTTTAAGATATGTTCTACCATGAAAAATTCTTATTCCACTATTAAGTCAAACTGTGAGGATATAATAAAAGATACGTGGGAGTATGAATTTTTATTTCCTTAGTGCATACAGAGATCAATGTATCTTCTTCAAGATTACAAAAGTTTGAATTAATTCAGTATTTTCTTTATAAATTGTAATCTTGGTCAATTTACCATCCTGTATTTTTATTGCTGTTTGTAGCAGATAGTCCCAGGGAAGCCAGTAGGTGTCTGACAGTGAAATGCAAACATTCAACAATAGGCTTAATTTGCTTGACAGCATCTTAAGATAATCTAAACATTTCCTTTCAGAACATGCATAACTTTAACAGTAGGGCCACAAAAACCTCCTGGGCAAAGAATTAATTTGCAACATGGTAATGGAACAGTGGCGTGTGCGTGTCAAGGCTCTGCAGCTTTTCTCTTAACTGGGAGAATGTTCCTGCAGTCTATTTGCAAATCTGGTCTGCAGTGAATGTACAAACCCAGATTTGAGGGGTTGGGAGTTTTTTTCAGACTTTCAAGTGTGTGGTGAAGAGGAATTTTTATAATACCAGTGTAAAATGGATCTCAGGGGCTTTGTTTATTTGTTGTTAGTTGAGGAATCTCTCATAGTCTTCTGTAAAGCATTTTATCTAAGGGAGATACTAAATGCAGCTATTTCTCTCATTGGGCAGGAAGAACATCTAGTGACTTTGCAGTCTCGTCTTTTCTGTGAAAAACAGAACACTTCCCACAGTGATCTGGGTCAGTATTAATGTTTATAACGATTTGAGTTTTTGCCTACTTCAGTATTGAGATTACAGAATCACTGTGGTTGGAAAAGACCATTAAGATCAAGTCCAGTCCATGACTCTGAAGGGGTCACTACTACACCATGTCCTTAAGCTCCATATCTAGATGTCTTTTAAATACATCCAAGAATGGTGATTCAACCACTTCCTTGAACAGCCTGTTCCAGTCTTTCATAACTCTTTTGATATGGATGTTTTTCTAGTAGATTTTTAGAAAGAAAAGGCTCTCGCTGGTTTTGGTATAGTGAGAGTGATTGGTTTGAGAGGCATCCAGGTGAGTGTACACAGGAAAGCAGTTTAATGTGTAAAACATAAATTAAATTCCTTTACATTTAGGGCTTCCCCCCCCCCCCCCATATCTTTAAGCTGGAATCAACATGTGAAGTGACCTAAATTTCAGTGATTTTTTAAGTGCTTGCATGTGTGGAATAGAGAGGCTCTGTACATGCAAACAAGTGTATATATAGAAAATCTTTAGTTCAGGTAACAGGCTAATTTTTGAAGATGTTTTAGAACTTGTGAGTATGAAGTAATTGTAGTATTTCCATTGTTAATTTTTAGGCATATAAACACCTTTTTCTATTAAGGTATTTTACTGTGGCCTAATAAACCACACCTTTTCTATGAAGGTAATTTACTCTAGCCTAAAAGTTTTTCATCTACATCTAACAAAAAGTACTTTAAAATTCATTCATTCAGCAGAGTTCAGCTACTCGGTGCCAGAGGAGATTGGCCCCAAAATGTGATCCTGAAATAATGAGGCTTCAGTTTAGTTGCCCTTTTGCTGCTTTCTCTCTTTTTGTCCATGCAAAAGAAATGTAAATGCTGACTGAGCATTTCCACCTTTAGCAAATAAAAGAGACCTTCCATTAGTCAGCTCCATGAGGCTGTGCAGTAGGAGGTGGTAGGATGGTGATTGCTGCTTGATCCATCTATATGCCAGTGGGATGTGCAAAAGCTCTGCTGAAGAGGAGCTTAGTGCAATGTATTCTTAGTGCAACCTGTGAGGGTTACAGAGCCTGGAACAGACTCCCCAGAGAGGTTGTGGAGTCTCCTCTGGAGACTTTCCAGACCTGTCTGGATGCATTTCTGGGTGATCTGCTCTAGTTCTGTCCTGCAGGGGGGTTGGACTCAATGATCTTTAGAGGTCCCTTCCAACCCCTAACGTTCTGTGAATCTGGATGACTGTGGTTCTTTGACCTTATCAAAGCAGAAGGTCTTTAACAAAGAAGTAATAGGGTGGTGGATAATTTGCACTAAGCAGAGGATTGAGGAATGCTTGGCAAGAAAAATGTTCTTGGTTGACAAGGGCTACTGAAATATAAAAAGTGTTGGAAGAATCACAAACCAAGATATGGTGGGTTTGAACTAATAGCTAAAACCTATAGTGTTTTGAATCCAAAAGAAATATTTTGATTTTTCTTTTAAACTTAAAAAATAAATTTAAAAATTTAGACGTTTTGAAGTGAAATAGTCTTAAAATTTACAAGTTGAAGCAGGTTTGTTTAAAACATTTTGATTTATTCACCATGAATTCACAAATTGGTTGGTTTTCTACTTGGGGAATGGTCTGCAAAAACAAGTTTTCCTGGGAAGTTTCCTGGAGCTGTGGTTATGCTACAGCACATTTTTCATCCTGTGTACAGCGCATATAGCTGTCACATTCCAAAGTGCATGGTAAGAATAGACCCAGTCTAAATAAAGTGATGAGATTTTTATAGCTGCCATTAATTTTTGTGAACTCTTTTTGCAGTTGGCTGGCCAAATATTTCTTTTCTTTTTGATACGTGCAGACAATTTTAATGAGCTGACCTGTACAGGATACTAAAGGATGTGTGAAAACATGCTCTTCAATTTAGGCTGTGGTATAGCCTTAGTATTTACAACTCCCAAGGATCCTTAGGGTGGGAGAATGGATTGTTTAGTGAAATAGTAACAGGATTCGAAGACTTTTACCTCTAGGGCATTGATTTATGTCCCAGGCTGGGCTGGCACTGTCTGAATGGAGTTATCACCTGAAAGCTTTTATTTGGCCTATGTGAAATGAAAGTCTTCAATTTGTAGTGGACAGCTGTCCAAATAGCAAAAAAATACCATCTTGTTTTGTACTAATGATGATCTTTCAAGTTGCAATAAAGAGACAAGGATTAAGTAGACATTAAAACTTCCCTCATATCCCTGGTGAGCAATTTTCTTTGTTAAGGCACTTTGTCAGGATATCCTTGACAGTCAGATGCTGCTGTCACCCTGCCAAATACCTGTTTAATCAGTAATGAGACAGCCTTCAAGACTTGAGCAACCACAATGCTAACCTAAAAAAGACAGAGAAGAGATTCAGGGTGAGAATTTCTTCTGTACAGAAAACTCTTATTCCTCAAAGACTTCAGGACCAGAGATGTCAAAGTCCCAGTCACTTCAGATGGTTGAGCATCATGTGTCTGATAACAGTAAAAAGCATGAATCATATTTGTATTTTTCTATCTGCTGCATTACAGACTGATTGAAAATAGAAGGTTCACTGGATAGAAGCAACTCATGCTGAAATATGAGGAAAGTTCTTCTTCAGGTTGGCCAAGCAGGATATTAAACACAAGAGTAGTACCTGGCCCACTGAAGAGGTGAAGAGGCATCTTGTATCAGCTAGTTTGGAATTTAGTGAGAGGAATATGAAAACTTGGTTCTGGATTTGCTTGAGATGAATCAGCTTGGGGAGAGAGAAATTGAGTTTCACTGGATTAATTTTAAACAGCATTGTTTGCATTTACATTAATTCAGTCACAGATTCCCCGCTTTCACCCCCACATGCTCAGTGGCCCTGAGATTGGTCTGTTGAAGTGGTTTGGCCAAGATGACTTCATGTGACACCAAGGATATGGGCTGTAATAGACATTTCCTGCTGTCCCTTCCAGCCTTGCTGAATAAAGAAACCCAGACCTTTCCTTTGCTGATGGCAAGGGAAGTGGATGAAGGAGGATGAGGAGAGAAACTATGCTTGTATACCCTTTTTTTTTTTTTTTTTTTTTTGCCTAGGTCATCAGATGTGGCTTTGACACAGTAGGGCCATTACCTGTGCCTTGTACTATGCTGCTAGACTGCCAGATTGATGTATTGCCAGGGGATTAACCCTGTGGCTGGTTGTGTGAAAGTCTATTTCTGAGAGGATTATTGACAATCCAGAGGAAACCAGGCACTAATGGGCTAATATAAAACATGACATGGGTTTTTTTTTTTCTTTACTTGTATCCTGCATTAGTGTTGCAACCTTCAGGTCAATCTGTGTTTCCAGGAGAGGGTGGCTGTTCTGATGCCTGGGACTGGCAGCCTCTGTAGCTTTGTCACGAGGAGGGTGGTGGCTTTTCCATGCAAGAATTTGCCTCCAAGTCAGACTATGCTTTTGTTCTGTTATTTTATTACCTGACTGGACTGTATTCTGTTCATTATACAAAACATTTTTGTTCTCCAATATGTTCTTTTGCATGCCTGTGGCACAAAAATATACCTTTTACCTGATCAAAAACGTCTCGGCAGTTCTTTTAATACTTATGGGTCATGGAACATTAGGCACCAAATAAGGGCTGTCTCTAATAGTGCAGAATGAATGGCCCTCCTGCTGCAAGGCCTCACTTATCACTGTCATAAAGGAAACAACACAATACTGCATGGTGGGCACAGTTCTTTTGCAGCTCAAAGAAATCAGCAAGGCACTTGGAGAGATCCTTGCAGCCATGACACAGGTTCTGTGCACTGTGTGAAGAACTGCAGCTCTGTTTTTTTTGCAGGGAAGTAGGAATAGAAGCCTTTGGCATCTGTATCCTTGTGAAACCTCAGCTGCTACTGCTAAAGGCCAGGATGAGAAACCAAAAGACTAGGAAAAAAGGTGGCTTATTTTATATTATAGAACTTCTATTATAGAATTCTATCTAAATAATAATGTATCTCCTTGCTCAGAAGATTTTTGGTTTTGATAAAAGACAAGCTCATCCCTTGTAGATTTCTGCCCTGAAATTCAGAAAACAAAGTAATAGGTTAGATTTATCTTGGGAGCTTTTGATTTATTAAAGTTTTTGGGCAATGTTTTCAGTGCCATCGCATGGATTTGCACTAGAGGATCCAGTTTATTTGCTCATGTTCCAAGTGTTTAGCCTGTAGGTAACTCTCTGATTTTAGCAATCTACCTGCAGAGTAGAGGAAGAAAACAAAGTTGTAATTGTGATCTTGCATCTCAGTGTTCACTGAGCCTAATGTAGACACTGATGCAATTTTTCAATGATCAGCAGAGCAGATGAACTCCTGAACAGCCAGCAACATCTAGCTGTGAACTACAGGAGTGTTTCCTTCAGCTTGATTTTATACTGTCTTTTGACAGGACAAGATTAAATGGCCTTAAGTTGTGCCAGGGGAGATTTAGATTGGATATTAAGGAAAATTTCTTCACAGAAAGTGTTGTCAGGCACTGGAACAGGCTGCCCAGGGAAGTGGTGGAGTCACCATCCCCATCCCTGGAGGCATTTAAAAGATGTGGTGCTGAGGGATGTGGTTTAGCAGTGACCTGGCAGTGCCGGGTTGATGGTTGGACTTGATGATCTTGAAGTTATCTTCCAAACAGAACAATTCAGTGATTCTGTGAAAAAGATTTTGCTGATACACATCATGTTAAATGCAAGTGGCACTGCACACTTTTTTTCTTTATTTATAGGAAAGGTTTTGTATATATTTGTATAATTTTGTATATACCTCTGTAGGTGAATTTTAATCTCCCATCAATTAAAGACAAACTAGTCTGTTTATTTTGAGAAAACCTGTGATTCACTATATAAAACAGCAATGAGAAACCCTTATTTCAGCAAAAAAAACCATTTTTATAACAAATAAATTGCAGGAATGAAAAAGTCTGTTGGAATTGCCACTTGCTTAGTCAGAAAGATTTTCTGCTGTTATTTATTGTGCTTTCTTAGGCACCTGTTCACACACATCCACTCCATAAATTCTGTCAGACTCTATTAGCAGGATTCTACAGTCTAAAGAGTTTATGGTGCTGCCTTCCTGAATTTTCTGTCTTTGGAGCTGATCCCTTGAAATCAGTTGATCTGATTTTTGGGAGAACATGATAGTTCTAAGCTTTAATTTAGGGATCAGTTCGTCAAAGCACTGGTCTTACCTGTTAAGGTTTCACCAAACATGGGATGTGAAGTGTAATAATGAATCTCTTACTGTTGCTCAGTTTCTCAGTGTAGAGCTCACTGAAACATGTATTTGTTTTGTAGTAATATCACCAACAAAATGACAATTTAGAAGATGAAATATATTTGACTTGCCAAAACACATCTTCTCTTGTCATTTTCACATTACAAAACATTTGAGATTTTGGCCTTTATTTTCCTGTCTCTAGGTAATGAAAGCTGTTGAAATAATGCATATTTTTGTGTGATAGGAATTTCCCCCAGATCTGTTACAGTACATGGAAAGAGATAGCATGTGGCTACACCAAGTCCATAAATAGAGTGGAGCTTTGAGTAGTTTGAGAGACAGGAAGGGATTAATAGAAATGTAGAAAACTAGGAATCTCCCATGGGGTAAGACAGAGGATATGCCAGCAGAAAAATATATTGCAGTAAAGAGAAAGTAAGGAACATGAAGAAGGGGGGGACACTGTAGCAGGGAAGAGAAATGAGAAATACAGGTATTGCAGCTAGGGTAGAGCTCTCTAAATCTACTCAAGTACAGAACAATAGCAAATAAGAACCAAAAAGTCTACTAATCCAAACCCCTTCTTCAGTGCAAAGTTACCACCTTACCATGACCACTTAAATAATTTACATACTGCTATATTTCTGGTATGATTTCATGAGAAGACTTCAACATTGTTTTACCAAGTACTGTGTTACCTCAGGGGGCTTTCTCCTTGGAAGGGCACAAAACAACTACCTTCAGACATTGGGTTTTGCTCATCTTGCAGCAGCCTCCAAAATTATCTCTCCAAGTGAAAGTGAAATTAAAACAGGCACCAAATGCCTTCACTAAAAATCTTGGGGAAGAATACTTGTTCAATATAATACCTAGAGAATTCAAGCCATGTAAGTGATCTGAGTGAATAACTGAGAGAGCAAAGGGGATTATAATGCCCCGACAGAAGTATAAGCACATAAACTGTTTAGAGTTAATTCTGCTTAGGCAAGAGAAGAACTTTTTCTTCTTTCTACTCTTTTATTTTAAGTATTTCATCTTTTTAGATTTGATCCTCATCAAATAAATTAATATAGCCTTTATAAAAAAATAGGAAACAATATCAAGTTGCATTGTTATATATGTCAGAGAGATGAGTTAATGGTTATTATAACTTCCAGATTAATTTGCATTCTTTCACTGACTTGGTCTTTGGAGGAACAGCAGATTAGCCCTTGATTACTAGGGGGTGAACAATTCACAGTGAATAATTTATTTGGCAAATAACTTATGACTTACAATGAATCAGGGAAATAAATTATTCTGTGTTGTACAGGGCTGTTAGGTGAACAATTTTCATTCTATAGATTATTCATAATTGGTTATACAACTTCCATAATTACATAAATTTGTATACTGAAAGCAAGATAAGAGATCAAGTTTTCTGAGTCTCTTTACCCTGCTGCTGGGTGCTCTGCTATGGCAGAGGTAGAGCAAATCTGGAAATCTGCAAGAAATGTAATGTGAGGAAGAGGAGGAGAAGGGAGACCTCATCGCTCTACAACTCCCTGCCAGGCCATTGCAGAGAGGCTGGTGCTGGGCTCTGCTCACAGGGCATTAGTGACAGAACCAGAGGGGATGGAGTCCAGCTGCTCCAGGGAGGATCACACTGGGCAGTAGGGAAAAATGTTTCACTGTGGTCTGAAAACAAAGGAGACCTTTCTCTAGGAAAGCCAAGGGAACCTTGGATGTTGATGTTGTCAACTAGAACAGCTCTTTCAGCTTCCCACTGTAGTTGGAAGGACTATCAGTTCTGGACCAAGAGACAAAGTTAGTTTGCCCTTTAGTGTTTCAAGTGCTACATAATAATTTTTATCCCTAAAAGTCCTGAATTTACAGTGAAAGAACTGTCTTCCAGCAACTGCTGAAGTTGGATATTTGCCTTGTAACAAAGAGTGCAAGAGAGCAAGCTGACTAAGCTCAATTTGCTTATTGATTAGGACTATAAAGGCTGTGACCAAGCAGAGACATAAAGCTCAGCTACCAATTTATCTTTTCTTGGTGATGCTTCAGCAACTGAAGCAGAGAAATCTCTGCATTTGGTTTTGCAAATCATATTTATATCTTGTTTATAAAAGGTACAGTTTCCAGCCTTCTTCAGGTGTTTATTTGTAAACCAAAAGCACAAAGTAATAGTACCTTCACACATCAGCCATGTTTGGTACCTGTTTGCCAATCTTGAAAGGGTAAATATGAAAGCACAAGATGCACAAATCATCTGACTGGGACAAAATGCTAAACAGAAGTGAGTTTTAAAACCTTTGGAAGCATAATGGTCATAGAAAGTTCAGCTAAATCTCTTTATATAAATACTTTAGTGCTGTGGGGTTCATGTTCATAATGTGTCAACATAGTCTTATAAATATTTGAATTATACTGAATTAAAATCAGGTTAGCATAAAAAAGCCTGGAGGTGTAGGACTGGTAAACATTTAAGTCATAGGGGCTAACTTTGACATGTGCTTCTGATTTTTTTAGCAGGTTATTAATAGTACATTTTCCTGCATTTCAGAAACAATTTGTTTCGTCCTAAGGTTACTCCACCTCATTTCAAACAAGAAGAAAAAGTGGGTTGCTGGTTTAAGAAACTGAAATTTTAAGCTAGCTAGTAGATGGTGTTTTGGGTGAGTGTTGAAGAAAGAGTGATATTACTGAGACTAGGTTTGAAAACTGACTAGCAGCATCTTGATAAAGCAATATTATGCGTATGTAATGCAAGAAGCAGGCATGGCTTTGTGGAACAGGGGAGAGGCCTATCAATAATGTTTTCCAAGATTGGCATGTTTTTGTTTTTATTAATTAACTGCTTGGTCCAGTTTGCAAAAGTTCATTCTTGTGAAGTACTGTTTTGAAGTTCTTAATTGAATAGAACCGCATTTGTACTTGAGGTTAAGCTGCTTGCCAAATGAAAAGTTTTTTGGACTAAAATTCGTGAATTTTATTCAAGTATTCTATCACAATTAATGTATTCTACCATAATTCTATCATATTCAAGTATTCTATCATAAGAAACAAACACAAAATGTATGACTGACATAAGATTTATATCTAGAAATTGGAAAAGTTAAACTGAAAATTATTATTCATATAATGAAATCTGACAGGATTATTTGATCCTGTGCTTTAAATTATTTAAATGTTCAACTGCCACAATGAAAAAAAAGTCTACCAGGTCATTCTGAGGCAGCAAAGTAAGCAATAAAAAAAAAACCAAAAACAGAAATGCAAATGATAATAAAAAGAAGTATTTAATGTGCAATTTTATGGAAAATCCATTCTGTCAAAAATCAGAAAATCTAATTCATGAGTAAATTTGCTTTCACAAAATCACAGAAAATATTTGCAAATTATGTATCACTTGCATTCTGAACAGAGGTTTCTTGGTAGAATGTTCATCAAAGCTACTGAAAAACTAAGCTACAATGAGATAAGAGGGAAGGTCTTCTCTCAGATTTTTAAATGGGTAAATGGCAGAGAAAGAAAAAGAATTGTCCTTTTTTTCAGTAGCGAAAGGTCATTGGTGGAGCCCAGAAGTATCTGTGCTAAGCTTGTCTCTTCAAGATGTTCATAAATGATCTGGAAAAAGAGGTGAATAGTGAGGTGACAAAATGTACTGATTCTAATCTATTCAGTGAAGAGAAAATGGAAATTAACTGAGGGGAGTTGCAAAAGATTTCACAATGCAGAGGAACTGATAAAGCACCAGATGAAATTCAGTGTTGATGGTGATGCACATTAGGAGAAAAAAACTAACTTTACATATACAATGATGGGCTCTGAATGAGTTCTTTCCTCTCAAGGAAGAAATCTTGGAATTATAATAGATTGTTCTATGATAAAGTCAGCCCAGTGCTTAGAAAATAGCTGATGGTTCAACAGTGCACAAAAACAGCACATAAAATGGAAAGAATTGCTAGGAAGGAATAGAGAACAAAGCAGGCAACATCACTATGGCATTGTGCAAGCCTCTAGTCTGTCTTCATCCTTAATAATTTGTACACTTCTAGGGTTCTAGTCCTGAAAACCATATAGAAGAATGCGAAAAGATAAAGTTGTGACTTTCCATACCAATGTACTTCAACCTGAAAAAGAGGTGTGTGCTGAAATTTAGTATAGGTAGGGAGAGTTCATTGTGGAATTGCCATTCCGTGCCTTATTTTATACTGTTGGTACTTAGATATCATTATTCAACACTGCCAGAGATGGGATATTGTGTTCTATGAATGTTTGATTTGAGATACATGCCTCTTCTCTTTTTGTTATGTCTTCTTCCTGTGGGGAGAAAAAGGACGAAACATGTTATTGTGAATCCATGTTCACTTGTCAACGAAGAGTGGACTAAAATTACTGGACTGAAAAAAGAACTTATGTCTTTCTGTCTGTCTATGTGTCTATCTGTACAATAATTACCTTGACCTGAACACTATAATCTTTATAATGGGTATCTTCTGTTGTATTCTTGAAATGGTGACTTTTCTCCTCCAAGGATGACATGATAATAGCACATACTAGAGACTGAGAGCCAATGAAATGCACATATAATTTTACAGAATCCAGTTTGAAATGTAGTGTTCACAGTATAAACCTGCACTTCCATTTTATTTGCCTACCACTTCACTATTGTCTAGATTTAGTTGGCAGTTTGACCAGCTCACTCTTGTAATGTAGATTCACACTTGAGCATTCCATTCAATTAGAAGATTCAACATAACTTAATATGACACAACTTGAATTAGAAAGAGGATGGAGATACCCCAGACAGACAATTTTAAGTACCAAGCAGTCTATACAAAGCCTGTTTTAGTGTCAGTGTCAGTAAAGTGTTTAGGTACATGAAATAAGTAACAGTGTTTAATTTGTATAAATTCAGAGAATAGCGAAAATAGCTGTCATTGAATATTTATGACCTAAGAAAATTAAGAATTTGGCTGATGAGAGGTAAGCTGAAGATCTGTTTGCAGTGCAGACTTTCTGACTAATGCCATATATATATACAAACCTCTTAGAAAAAACAAAACAAACATTATTTTGTAAATAAGTTCTTCCTGTTTTACAGTAAAATCCACACATGGAATTAATCTGCTATAGTAAAGATCTTGTAAATAAACACCTTTTCCCAGTTACTATTTGTTCCTAGATTTTGGAATAACTCTTCAATAATCTTGCTTTTCTCTTGTGTAATAAGCAATACAGTGATATTCCATGTGTGTGCCTTCCAGGGTCAGTTCCATCTCTACATTGCAAGCCTGAACCCCAAATGGAGAAATGAAAATGGCTATATTTAAATAAGCATATTGGTATAAAAAGCTATCTGTGGAGTAAAATACTGGAGTAGCACTCTGTGCTGAGCCTGTGCTGTTCAGCATATTAATAAATTTGAATTTCACAAACTCCTAAACTGCTCAGAAGGTGAGATGAGTACTGTAGCGACAAGTTTGCAGACAAAACAAAGTAATGCCCAGTATTTGAAACAGTCTGTGATGAGATTCTGATGGTACAGTACTGAGTTATTGGGTAATAAAATGGCAAATGAAATTCAATGTCAATAAATAGCAAGTGATGCATGCAGAGGAAATGGTCTTAACTACATTTACAGAATAATGACCTCAAAGTAGCCATTACTATTATCATTTAGCAATATTAGAATCACAGCAGATATTTCATACAGAATGTCACCTCGATGCTGAACACTGAGAAGAAGTAGATGTTGAAAATGTAAAGTGTTGAGAACAAACAGCAGAACTTCATTAAGCTGCCACAATTAGATGTTGCACAAGCTCATTAGAATGCTACGTGCCAGATTGATTCATTCTATTCTAGAAGGGTATAGCAGAACTAGAAAGGGCACAGGGAATTTAACCAGATACAAACCAGAGGCATGGAGCAGCTGTGCTCTCAGGAAAGACAATGTAATTGAGTATTCTTTCCTTTGGGAGACAGGCAACTGTGAAGAAATGTGAAAATATATACAAAATGAGAACTGATCACTCTTGCTTGTTACATCACAACTAAGGAGCATCAATTTAATTTAGCAGTTTAAGACAAAGAAATGGAAGTGCTTTTCCCCGCAACTGCTAACTAAAATCTAAAACTCAACTGCTATAGGGTTTGTTAGAAAAACAAACGTAGAAAGATTTCTGAAGGTGATGAAACTAAAAACCAGGCAGGTTTACAATGCTGACACACATGTAGTGATGCTTCCAAGCAGCAGTCCAGTATCTTCTTGTCTGTGATGATCCAGGCATTGTTCATTGTATAGAAATCCCTTCAATAATGAAGCTTTTTAGCACTGTGCAAATTATTTTTTAATGGTTCATTGTACTGAAGAGCAAATTCATTTGAACCTCAAATATCTGACAGCATACTGTAGGTTCAGATGCATTTTAGTTTGACTAGCTAACAGAATGTATAGAAGGCTATACTTTCTCACACATTGCAGAGATACCATATACATATTGTTTACTTATAGGGTAATACTAATAATTATGTGTGAAGCAGTGACAAAGCCTGGTAATTATGCTGAAAAGACAATGTAATTATCCAGGCTCATCCCTCTTCTCCCTTTGAGGAAAGGAAGGGAATAGAAAAACTGGGAAGTTTATAGTCCTGACAGCTGTATTTTATCTGCAAAGAATTTCCTCTGTGCTTGGACTGTCTTTAAAGTTACCAAGGGACTTGGCCTTCAATCTCTCCTGTGCAATGTGGAGATACTTAATCTTCTGCTAAATGAACTAACTGGAGTAACAGAAGCAGTGTAGCTGGAACTATATTTAGGCTGGCTTGCTCCTTTACATACAATGTACATGTCTATCCCAGGACTGAGACTGCTCACTGAGACAGGTGAGACTATAACCAAGATAGTTATCTTTTTTTTAAGTGCTGCTCCACTATGGTTTTCACCATGTTGTTTTGAAATTACAGGAGTCATCACCAAAAATACGTATTTGGAAATACATGTCATTTAAAAGGGAATGACTGTGTTTAGAACTAATTGTATTGCTTAAATAGAAATATTTCATTCTTTTAGCCTCACATGTGATCAAAGCTTTAACATTCTGAGACTCTCCTGAAAGAAGATCTAAATTATACACTTAAGCAAAGAAGGGGTGAGAGGCTGGAAGGTGGGGAGGGAACATGCAGGTCACCATAACTATGGTGGAATTTGTGCATTAGGAGTCAAGTATACCTGCTGCGTCCATGTATAGGTAAGTAGATTAATCTGAATAGGAGTTTTATAAAGTAGATTAGGTGAAAGAGATTTCCATGAATCTTATTTATAATTGGGTTTTCCTAAGAATAATTCAGAATGAAAATTTCCAGTTTATACACACGGGTGAAAGAGAGTGCCTGACTTCACCCCTGAAACCTATGTGAAATAAAAACTGCATCTTGTAGTGTTACAAATTATGGTAAAATATGTGGGAACCAGGACTGATTTCCATGTGGGTGCTACTCTGTGTTGCCTCTGTCTTCTGGAAGAGGGAAGGTGAATTAATTGAATCCTGTTATTAGGGTAAAAAGCAGAATTGTATATAGTA
Organism: Corythornis vintsioides; assembly: GCA_025447755.1. Taxonomy (NCBI): domain Eukaryota; kingdom Metazoa; phylum Chordata; class Aves; order Coraciiformes; family Alcedinidae; genus Corythornis; species Corythornis vintsioides. The sequence continues at coordinate 110,860 of JAOEGS010006526.1, read as the reverse complement.
GCAAACGAACCCCTTCTACATAATGAAACTTGCTCTATTTGAAAATTATAATGCTATCTGACCTAAAAACTAGGAAGAATCTTGAAGTGCATTTTTCTTCTTGGACTAGGTTCAGGTCTACATTCCTTGGAATGGCTCAGTCAGTAGAAATTGCTGGCAATGGCAGCTCCTCATGGATTTTGCTAAGGTTGAATTCAAAACAAAGCATTATTAATGCTAGACTGCCTGTGTTGATAGCCATGGAGGTTGGAGGAGTGTCCTTCAGAGGGCAGGAGAGGAGGCTGCCTAGATCCAGTCGTGTTTCTGGAGGGAATGGATTGTATTTCCTAAGCTTTTTGGATGTAGTGGTTTTGATCTTCTAGCAGAGAACCATCAAGACTGAGATGTTTACACTGACTGGTCAGACAGAGAACTGACTGTAGCTCTGTGGTACTGAGAGAACAATACTGGAAATGAGAAGGCAGTTTGTCCTGTGAGACAGAGTGTTGCTGTATCAATTCTCAGAGCTTTGAACAGAGGTTTGAACTGAAATCTGCTGTAACAGGCTGATTTTCATGTTGTCACACCACGGACAGCTTTGATTTCTGTGTAACTAGAGGTTTTTCTTTCCCATTCAGCCTGAGGAGGTAAAGATTTCCCATTTTGAACTGGAGATGATGTGTTTTGGCCCAGTAGCAACCTGCATACGTTTCTTTGCATGTAAATATTTAGGTAGTTAGTGGTTTTGATTCTTTTTCTCTCTGAGTGTTGGCATTTCACCTTCATTTCCCTGAGGCTGGTATCTTCCTCTTTGATAATAGTTCTTCCTTTTGAGTGCTTTTGTTCATAAAGCAGAAGCACTGAATACAATTCTGTATTAAAACCAAGGCTATTTGCTTTTTTGATTTAACAGTCAAAAGATTTTGTTTTATGAAGACTTTTATTTTTAAAATATTTTTATGTAGGTTAGAACTTTTTGAGTCAACTGTAAGTTCCAAGAACCATTCACCAGTATGGTGTTTTCACTGATGTGCTCTGATTGTTTTGTGTTAATGCCCAAATTTTAGGTATCTGCTGAACTTTGTGCCCAAAAAATACCATCAGTGAAGCTTCTAGGAACTGATTAAAATCCATCTGGTGGGTTGGAAATTCCATGGCAGTTCCCCCAAATATAGGAGAATCACAGAATGAAGAAACCAGCCTGCTGAAGGGCTGACAGAGGTGGCATGTCCCAAGTGCTGCCATCCTCTCCTGCCTAACTGGGGCAGGTTCTGCTGGTGTGAAAGTTTAATAACACCATTTAAATGCCAGCAGTTTGACTCTGTAATGATGGGATTGTAATGTTCAGTGGCTAACTGGCTAACAGGCAGATGAAAGAGCACATCAACTTCACTGCAAGTCCATACCTGACAGCTTGGAAGATTGCAAGTGTTTTTTTTCAAGCAAATTATTTTGATCTCCTGTTCCCTCTGGATGTTTCTATGCTGTAGCCACAATGGCATTGTTCTCTGGACATATAGGTTGTGGCCATAATCTGTCAGAACACCTGACAGGCTTGTGCATGGTTGTTTACATTTACTGGACCTAATGCATTCTGAACGTTTAATTGGCTGTGCAGATGTTCTGTCTTTAGCATTATTTTCATATACAGCTTTCTGTTTGACAGAATATTGCTGTTGTAACTGCTAGGGAAACTAACTGGTAATAACTGATGCTATTACCAGGCAGTTAATTTGCAAAAGGCCAAGAATTAATAGTTTTGCTATTTACGTGGCACACTAATTTTTCTGCAAAAGGAAAGCTACATTGATGAATAATTTAAATCCCAGTCTCCCTGCAAGTCTATAATCACGTGCCCTACAGAGACTGGAGTACATTCTACTGTGAGCATTGTGCAAAAGATTAGTAGCTCTGTGGAGGCAATGCTGCTATAACAGTGTGAATTGCACTTTTAATTTGTCTTCCCATCTGACAGAGCATCTCATTATACTTTACAAAATCTCTTTTAAATTATACTTTTGAAATTCTCAGTTGAAGGATATTTACATTAAAAGGTGAAGATTAAATAAATTGTTTTAAGTCATATCAGCAAATCATTTTAATGAGAATGTCCTTTCTCTTGCAATTGGAAAAGAATGTGCAGTTTATTCCCACCATGTTTAATTCCAGTCAGTCAAAACCAGCAGTGACTGGAGACATTTTTTTTTTTTACAATGCAGTCTAGATGTGAAATGTGTGATAAACCCTACTTTGTGTTATAAAATTATGCACGCTCTCTAATAACTAACTTGTTAGCTATCTTGAGGCTGAAAAGCATTTTATAAAAAAAATCTTTTATAAGATGAAAATTCATTGTTTTGTTGTTGCTTTGTTTTTGGTTGTTTTTTTTTTTCCAAAAGTAGCAGTGAGCAAAATTATTTCTTTCTGTTAATCAGATTAAATTGTGAAGGAGTATACACACGAGGTCCTGAGGCACACATTTTAAATAACATTACATTTCTTTCACTCCTTTTTGCCCTATTTGCTCTTACTTAACTACATTATTGAAATTTAGGAAGCATAATAGCTGATCCATTTAATGTCACATCATTATCTTCCAATAGCATAATGCATTCTATTCACTCTCTCCTATTACTCATTAATCCATTATATTTATTCTTTCCCAGTCTTTGTGTACCTAATGTAAGGAATCAGACTTTCACTATACAAATTATGAACATTTTGCAGTGTTCAGAGATCCCAATTAATATCAGTGACCTGCTAATTTTAATGGTTCAGTTGTTGGGAGGGTTTTATGTTACTTGGGCACTGTTTGTTACAACTCCTGTTCATTTCTGTGGGCATCAGCTCTAAGAGTCAGGACGTGGATTGACAGTCTCAAAAATACTGCAAAGTCCCTGAAAAAAAACAGTGATTTGTTAACAGCCAGTGGACATTTCTATAAGGCTTCCATGTGAATAGGGCTAGATTTATGTGAAACAATTATAATTAATACTTTCTCTTCTAAAATACATGGGCCAGGTCCTTGGAGGTAAGGGGAGATTGTTTCCAGGGTGCTTTGCTTTTGGCAATTCCTTTCCATCAGGGTGCACCCTGTGGACTGTGGCTGCTTCTTTAGCCTTGGCCAAGGGCTCACAGCAACTGAAGGTGTAGTCCCAATTCTGGAGGTACTGGAACATGTGATGAGTTTTAGATGCAAAATTTTGTCTCAGTACAGAGTTCTAGGCTGGAGTGCTCAATACTTTGCATATTTGGACCCTAAGTGCATCCACACTGATCTTTGTGTGTACTGAACAGCAATTAGGCTTCATAAAGCTATGCAAGCTTTTTGGAAAGAAGTCTCACTACAGTTTTAAAAACAACTTCCACCATCTGCTTAGGAAAAGCAGTAGGTCAATCTCGTGTGAACTTGGCAATTAAATATGCTAAAATATAGCAGTAAAGGGAGAAAATGTTTGCCATACCTATTAGGAACAAAAACGAAAATCCAGCTAAATAACACCAAAATCTCAGACAAAGAGCTGCCATCTGGTTACCAGGTGAAAACAAAACTCTCAATACTCATAAAACACCCCCATTGGAATCGATTTTTAGTGTGGAATTCTAAAGCAATGGGAGTTAAATTCTGATTAGAAAAGCAAATTTCTTATTTCGAGTCTTTAAAAAGCTGTAAAAATATGTAAGTCTGTATATCATGTGCTCATTTATTTCTACTGTGTTTTCCTGGCTCTAAAGAAGACAGCAGAAACTGCAGAAATTTCAGCAATTTTATCTGATTACACACATCAAGATCTGCCCAGAGATGCAGTAGACTCTTGGAATAATGAAATCACAGCTTTCACTGAATGAAATGTTATTTCTGCTCCTTATAGCCAGAAAGGAAAGCTGGTAAACATAGAATACCTTTTAAGGACATCTCAGGACTTCAGATGTGCTGGGAAATGGTTTTTGAGGAATACACTGGCCCCTAAATCTCAAGGGAGGGTGTTCAATTTCCAGACTCGGTGCCTTGGGGTGTTCCACCAAAAGAATTTCAGTGGAGAACTCCTTGCAGAAGAACAACACAGTGAGCAGAATGCTCTCAAACAAATACACCTCTTATCTGGCAGAGGTGTGCAGTTCAGTGCTGCTGCTCCTACCAGGAGGAGGCACTTGGCATAACCACGTGAAAGGAGAGAGCAGCTGTTTAAGATGCTCTGGCTCTGTAAGTAAAGGACTCCATAAGTGGCCTTCATCTCATCCAGCTGTCCTTGCATCTCTGAAATGCAGATGTGTCTGTCTGCACTAGTTTCTCTGACTCCTTTTATAGTTGATGAAAGGAAGCTTGGCATCTGCAGTGATGATTCAGCAGCCCTTGGGTACCCATGTTGAGCTGCTGTGAACTGGCTCCTGAATCTGTCTTTTCACCTCCACCAGCTATAAGAGAAATGTAATAATTTTGATATTTAATCTTTAAAATGTTTTAGGTAGAAAAGGTGAATTCCAGTTTATGTGGCTAAAACTGTGTTGGCTCTCTTCTAAGAGTGGACAAAGCTGCACCTTCCCAGCACTGTGTCTGCAGACTAGTTTCCAAACTTTTTTGTCCCTGGATAATGTTTAAATGCAAAGATTCATAGGGCAAAGTTTACTTGTACATCACTCAACTTCATGACATGTCCTTAAGTGTTCTGAGCTAGTTTGTCTGAAGGTGTTCTTGCCAGTTCTAAGCTGCTGATCCTTTTCATTGAGGTGATGCTTGAATACTTATGTCCCTTGGGGAAGGAGGAATCTGTTGTTAAACTCAGCTTTTCTGTTCTCTCCTTCAAATATGCTTCTACAGTCTCTGGAGTGCCAGATGTGTTTCCAGTTATAGGCCTGCCTTTCCTCTGGCTTAATAAGTTGTGATGTGACACTGAGACCAAGTCTCTGACCTTGACTTTCTGGGAGAGAGTGGCAATCTTTGCAGTCAAAAGGGTGTTGCACATCATAGTCAAGTGTGTCAGCTAGTGACCTAAAAAAGTCCCCTGAGAATATCTCTAGTCTTTTAGAGATTATCTGCATTTTCTTAGAATCAGCAACAGATCTCATTTCATTACATAGAGATGATTTATTCAGTGTTTTTGGGATTACTCTATGGTTAGCTCTTCATTTTAGCTAAGCCATTAAATAAGTACATATAATTGCATATTTAGAAACTTGGCATCAGCTGACTTTAGTGAAGACACACTGAAAACGGAGCTATTTAGAAGTGACTGCTTCCATGTTGTTTGTGCAGAGGAGGTCACAGCCGTGAAGCTCAACTAAATATTTAATAATCTTTAATAAAAGAGCTGCTTTCAGGTGAATAAGATGGCAAGTAACACCTGGGTGCTTTTTTCAATCCCCAAAGTGTGTTTCTACCATGTAGATTCTGCACAGCCCTCTGGACAGTAATTTTTCTCTCACATCATGAAGTATTGAAAATTTGTGCAGTTTTCGTGAACAGGTTTGAAAAAATTATGTGTTCAGTTTATGTTCATTCTACTCAGATGCTCAGTGGCACAATCAAAAGCAGTGACTCCACTTCCCAAACCCATATTCTACTTTCCTCCAAGCTATTACCTTGGATGGCCTTTCAAAGCAATGGTACACATTTGCATCAAGCATTATGGCACATTCAAAGATTTGACATAAATACCATTTCCTTGGTCCACAGATGTACAGAACAAAAAAATCCGAGTAAAATCTAGTCAAGGTTTTCACAGAAAAGTTGAAAATTTCATATTTATTTAAAGCATATTAATAATACTTGTTATTGCGGAGAATCATAAGGATCATAAAAATGAATGTTTTCTTCTTGAAATTGTGAAAATCCAATATTTTAGAGGATTACATTACAAAATGCCAGCTGAGGTGAACAGGTTATCTGGTTAGTATCTGTAAGTCCATGAAGAGAAGTCTCATTTGCTCCCTTGTAGTCATGATGGTGGAAGGAAGATCAATGTTCTATTCTGTCCTGGTTATGATGATCATAAATTCAGAGCCATTCCACACTGTGCATGCCTCAGGTTTATTTTTAGTAAGTAAACACTTGGCTCACCTTATTTTATAGCTTTTTGGGAAGCCTTTATTAAAAAAACAAACCTACATCGTGAAAACCAAAACATAACAAATCACCAACCAACCAAACCAAAACCATGGATTTTTCCTCTCATGCTAATGAAAAAAAAATACTAGAGAAATAAGAATTCTTGGTTTCACTCCCCTTTTTAATATAATGGCCATTATAAACTTAAATTCTGTAATCACACTGAATATTTTTCAAGAATCAGAATTTGAAGAGACATTGAGTAGGTTTTAAATCAGCACTGCACAGCGCAGCAGCTACATCATAGGCTCATAAATAGAGAGGTGAATGATTCCCTTGATTCTTGGATTATAATGGCATCTTGGTGTGGTATCCTTTTTGATGAAATGTAGCTGGGTGATTCTTTTTCTGATGAGCTCTGAGGTAGGCAGTTGCTTTCTACTGATTCATCTATTGATAGAAATATAGTACTTCTGGGAATGTCAATTTGAATAATTTCTAATCATTTTTATGCTTTGATTTCTTGCCATGCATTATTGAACATGGAGTTTGGGCATATTTTTCACTTTTTTTTTTTTTTTCCTTTTACTGTGTAGCTGTATCACCTTTTCTTAGTACCTGATGTATGCTGTGCAGTGACTTTCAATCTGTATCTCCCAAATTTCCTTCGCAGTAATTTGCAATTCCACACATACTTTAGAACTCAGAAAGAGTAGGGGAAGCTGCATATGGAATTTTCCAGGGGCTAGGTTACCATATATATACTATTGCCCACTGTTTGGGGTAGATTGGTCAAAAATGAGCAGCTGGAAATTAGGCTTTGGGTGTCATTCTGAGATGGCAGGGGCTTCTTTCAGCACTATCTGGTGCATTCCTGGCTCAGGTGTGTTACACTTTCTTCCCTCACACATGCTCAGCTACAATGGCCTTAGCTGTGGTTATCTGTAAAGAGCAGATTGGTCCCCAGAAGTGCTGAGAATAGGAAATAGGATGGATAAAGGTAGGACAGCTAAATAATCCTGCAAGACGGTTGATGCTAAACCTCCCTGACAGCACATACAGACTTGGGAGTTTCCTCCAGTTCAGGACCACTTTCCTCTTCTACTTGAAGGGATTTGATTTCACTTTTGCATGATTGTCATTATTTTAATGACTGTAGCATAAAGTTTCCACTTCTGTCTTGCACAGGGCAGAGTTGAACTGAATCTTTTACCTGAGGTCAGTGCCATAAGCACTGGAGAAGAGGGTCTTCTGAGATAAGCCTTCTGCAGTGTGTCCTCATGGTGCTGGTGCATTACATATGTATTAAATAGGCTTTTAATCAGTGGAATGAATTTTTAGTGTGATGGCTGCCTCAGATCCTTCAGCTTTCAGTGAAATACAGATCTTTTCTGTCTGTTCTGATGAATATTTCATCATCTCCTCAAATTGGAACACTTTCAACCAGGGAACTTCCAAACCTGCTGTAATTCAAGAACAGATTGTGACCAAAAGCTGAGCACGAAGTAAGAACCTTGTTGCATTTCTAACACTCACCTCTTCCAATATGTGCAAACTCTATTCTGCAGTATGTCAGGACACTCACATATAACTCCAAGCTAACTGAAACTAAAGCACAGCTTTTGTCACAAGATTTTATCACTTTTTCTGTGTGTATTTCAAATAACATGGTTGACATAAATGGCCTTAAAGTTTCATTTTTACCTGTGTTGCAAAATACTGCTTTTGAGGTTACAAGAGCTTGATATTTTGTATTTAGGTGATTTTCAGAATCAAGGATTTAGATGCAATGGGATTAATATAAAGTGTGGACATACTGAAACAGTTTCAGTTTGTTGACAGTCCATCTGCTTGACTCACCAGTTACATTGCTCCCTCTGCTTCCATGTTACCCTCTGATTTGCATTTTTTTCTCCCTGTCTGCATTAAACTGTTTCAGTGGGACTGAACTCTCATTATGTCTTGTGGGAATCTTCTAGCTCTAGTTGCTAGAGTACAAAGGATCATGTGCTGGTGGGGGCAGTGACCACTGCACACCCAGGGTGATGATGTAGCTGCAGGGATATATATAGGGGAAAGGGCAGGAAAGGTGGCATTTTGTGGAAGCTCAAGATCGCATCTGATTTTCTTCAAATTTTCATTTGATAAAACCTAAAGGAAGGTGTTTTCCTGTTTTGCTCTTGGTGAAATACTTCTGTTTGCTTGCTCATTTGTTTCGATGTGCTTTATGTTTGCATAAAACAAAATATTTGACCAACCAAAGACATCTATTTTATAGACAGTATAGACAGCATGACAAAGGACTGGTCTCAGTCCTTGGGGATGCTTCATATTCTGGATGAAGGAATTATGCAGTATTATTAAATGAAAAGTTCTGTTTCCCCTTTGTTCATTTGTGTGTATTTAGTTTGATTTATTTTTCCCCTTCTCACAGCTGTCTAGGTGACCTCAGTGAAAATTTCTGCATAATTTTTAATCAGTGAAACTTATTTTCTCAGCAAGTAAGCTACAGAACTTTCTTCTTGTTGTAAATAAATAAATCCCATCCCTCTTCTAATGCATTTCACAAGCTGAAAAGAAGAGTTAGGATGTTTTTAAAATTAGTTTGTACTAAAATTGTCTTCTGGGTTTGAACTTGGCTAAAGCACTGTGGTTCTCTGATCTCAGCTGTTAACTGTGGTCTCATCCTTATTTTTATCCCCTGCTTTTCAGCTCATTAATGCATATATAACTATCACCATCACCTAGGCTAGAAGACAATACTAATAAAACATAGCATCTTTATTTTCAAATAGTACTTGGCAATGTTAGAGTAACAGGCCAAAACAGAAAGGAAAAAAAAAAGTTCTACTGAGCCTCAGAAAACTTTTTTTTTGGTCTGGAGACTCTTCCTTGTACTGCCCAAGGATGCAAATGTCTAAACTCCAGCAATCAGGAGAAATGTTTCATTTATCTTTTGCCTCACGTAGAAGATTTTCATTATAGCTGAACAAAGAATTGATATTTGATGAGCTTAATCAGGCTAACAGGACACTGCAACTATATAGAGGTTTGTATTTATGGGAGCAATACATTTGGGGTGAGTTGCTTTCCCACTACATTCCATTGTTTGCTCATATAAATGCTTTGCACACCTCATACCTAATGAGATGATGAATAGTTTGAGATGAGTGCTAAACTCTCAGGTCATGGCATACAATTTAGGTTCATCAGTTCTTACTTTATCTTAGATGAAGTGCAATGAAAACACAGGATTGGAAAATGACATTGGGCTTGTTTATTGTACAAAGAAGTGCCCTTAAAACGCTTTCTTTTGACTAGATTTTGGCCCTCCTTGTTTTATTTGCTGTGATACCAGCAAAAACTGGAATGGGCACCTACTATTACCTATTAAAACAACAAAACCAAAGAAAACAAAAGAAGCAGTAATACACTTTTGTTTCCATTTATTTTATTAGCTTTTTATTAAGGCTATGTAATTCTGATAAGTAATTTTCATCATTTTTAAATTCACTTGTGGGCTGACCCATCTTGACCCTGAAATTTCAATTTTATAGGGAAATCAAGAGAAAATGCCCCTTTTCAGAATTTCTGACTTGTTTTATGCAAATTCCTTATATTCCCAGTTGGGTATTTATAATAATTAGATGAGAATGACAATGATATAAGTGAATTCATCATGGTTAATGTAGCTATTCAGAATAAATGTACATACAGCATCTGTAGATCATGTGAAAAAAAAAAAAAAAGCATAAAATAAATAGGTATCCTCTCATTATTTCCAAACCAAAAATGTGATAAATAGCACTGCCCAGAAGTTTAGGTTCATCTTTTCTCAGGCTCCCAAAGCATGCATGAGAATGGATCCTTTTGTTTTATTGCCTTCAGAAATCACATTTTCTCTGCAACTACAAAGGAGAATTGAAATTGCAATTCTTACCTATTTTCTGGGCTCATGGGGCTTCTAGAGAAACACCACGTAACCATGGACTGAAGTAAAAAGTGGGGGGACTGTGCTCACTTCACTGTTCAATGGGGGCCCATTTTTAGCAAATAAGTGCAAATTATGAAGGAGGAAGAGAAACCCAGCAAACATTCTGTCTTGCATCAGAGTTCTCATTTTTACTGTCAAGGCATATGGAAAAAGCTGTGAAAATGAGATAGAATGAACTGAGGCAGAAGGAAATGAATGTCAGCCCAGACTGCACTTTGGTTCTCTTCGAGTCACAAAAGCTGCAGTGGTTTTCCAGAATTAAAATAACATATAATGAACTGCTGATCTCAGGATCATATAGTACATATAGTTTCCTGAAGGTCTGGCAAGCATGTAATCAATTCCTTTGCTAGTGATGGCATTGCAGTGTTATAATTGTAATGAAAATGATAGGGAAATATTATTAGATCTTTTTTTTTTCTTGGTCTATAATGTATGTACAGTACCTGTGCTCTAGTAAGTTATAATGCTCCCTTGTTAAAATTAAATAATGACTTCACAAGAACAACATTCTAAAGCATTCCATCTCACCATTTATCTTTAGAAGTTTGGGTAATTTTCTTCCCTATATAGTACTAGCTAATTCACATTCTTATCTAAAGACCCTCTCCAAGTCTTGCACATGTAGAGAATAGTGCTGTCTTAGACACAACAAAAGCCTTCCTGAGACAGCACTGAAGGAATTGGAGTGGACTGTAGCGCTCTTGGATGTTACCAAATTTAGATTGCTACAGCCAGCAGAATAGACATGGCTTGGATTTAGTGCCTAGAGCATTCCAATTAATTATTACAGAATGATGAATGAAAGCAAACAAAAAGGTTTTTTATAACCATAAATGCTACAATCCCTTCTTTTGAAGCAAGGCTCATGGAATCCTGCAGTCTTGTGTCTAATACTGATGCTGTTAACGCAGGTGTTATGGAAGTTGTTTTTGCCATTGAGCGTGCATAAGAAAGCAACTGCAGAGTTTGTTAGAAACAGTTAATCCTGTTGTAAATGTGGTAACATCTGAGGATTTTCTTGACTGAATCTTTATTAGGGCACAAAACCCCATGTGTGTCAAACTTAATTTCCCCTCATAAACTTTGAAGTCACCCTGTAGTAGAGTGACAATCACAGAAGACTTGTCCCCATAGGTTTTGTGAGCTCAGTTTTTCTTTTGTGAACACGGTTGGCCCAAATTATATAGATTATTCTGAATGATGGTTTAGGAAAATTCATACTTGTCCTTCTGTGTCTTTATTAGAAACGTATAATTTAGTCATTGATAGGATTTTCCTTTTTCACAGCTGTCTCACATCAGATTGATACCCATGTGCTCTTGGTGATCAATTAAAATAAACTAGTTGGTTTTAAAACACATTTCAAATGATGTATTCCCAACCTGGAGCAGCAATGCTATTAATCCCTGATGGTCCCTTTCGCTACTACTTGCTGTTATCACATGTGGGTCCACCTTTCAATCCTTGCAGTAATCCACAGAGTCTTAAGGTGTAAATTCTGGAGTGACACTGTAGAAAATGCTTTATCTAAATCCAGACAAATTATACCTACTTCGTTTCTTCATCTGGAAAATCAGTTATCTTATCAAAAAAGCTGTCAAGTTAGTCTGGCACAATCTACCCTTCGTAACACTGCTGTATTTTATCCTATGTTCTATTTACTTCTCCGTCTTTAATTTATCTTTTTCTTCAAAGCCTGTCCTCAGCTCTGCAAACTGAAGAGGTCAGGTTAATAGGCTTATGCTTGCCCAGATCATTTTTGTCCTTGCTTTTAAATATGGGCACTTCAGTTGCCATTCTCCACTAATATCTGATGCTTTCCCTGCCTTGATAGATTTGGAGGCTTATCTCTGCCACTGCAGTGGCCTTTATGAAATCATCCTGTACCTAGTGATTCAGGTCTCAGTGAGACATTTTGTTCAAAGCCCATTCAACTGTTATCCTTTTTTTTTTTTTTTTTTTTTTTTTTTCAGTTAAACTTGTCATTGGTTAGTGAGCTATGAATAAAAAAATATAAATTAATACCCATCTGCAAGGGGATCACATGTAAGATATAAGCAAATACTACTGCCGTGATGATTGAGTGAACAGATAGTACCCCCTGCAACTTAAAGCTCCCTTAAGCACAGAAACTGGGAGAGAAAGAGTTTGAAGTGGCATAATAATATTAGAGAAAATGATGTGAATTGGATCCTAAGTACCTTCAAATACTGAACACTTAACTGTGAGAGCTTATTTCACAAGTCTGTAGGACATCGTTGGGCAGATTAGAGATATTAGAATATCATAGGTGTTGAAATATTCTGTAATGTTTTATGTTAGCACTTAAAAATGCAGTGAATGGCACATGCAAGGCTAGTGCTAGATTATTACTCTTAGTTTTATTTTTTACAGAAGTACACAATCTAACCCTACAAAGTTCTGTGTTGTTTTCTTTTCTGTGTATTTAGTAACATGTCCTTGTTCATGATGTGAACCCTCTTTTGCTGGTCCTGATGAGATGATCAAGAAAGAAATGTAATATATACACATCTGTATTGTTTGAGTCGAAGCTGACTAGGAGGACAATGCATTTCTTGTTGACTCCTTTGCTTTCTTTATTGCTTTCAGTTAGGTGTTGCATCTGAAAATTAATGAAGGTGAAAATTACAATCAATTGTATCTACAAAGAACTGGCGTTAATCTGAAAGCAGGGGAGCTTAACACTGAGAGCAGTTTAGAGGGGAGGCATCATCAGCATCATTTGAGCTTTCAAGGTGATATAATCACAACCCTTTTGGAAGAAAAAATTTCTCCCTATGGTCTCTGGGGATTTATGGGCGTGAGGTGGCATGCAGCTAGGTGGCTAAAGCATTTTCTATCTCTCACAATGTAAGCATCCATGCTTATCATCGTTTTGAAACAATAATATATATGTAAATTTCAGATCCAAGCACTATGAGATACTGTCAGCAAATGTAATTACCTGTAGGTGCATCTGTCTCCACTTCCCTGCCACTGGCAAAACTAATTGCAGCATGTAAAGAAAAAATGCAATATATTCCATAATTTTTTATTTTTCAGGTATTTAAAAAATTTTCTTTTCTTGAAGTTGTCTCTTCTTACAAACACTTACTAATTGTTTTTTGAGAACTTGTGTACATATTTCTCTGTTTGGAAAAGTATCTGCTTGAATTTGAGGATGTACTTACACTGATTTAAATGAAATTTAAACTTGGGCATGTGTGTCAATAATAGATTTTTTTGTACTCTTGTGAAGAAGAATTTATTTGCCTCAGTGTCTTCAGTTGTAGCACTGTAGCCTCTCAAAAGTCCTACTTTTGGAAGCCTATTTAGGCATTAAGCCTAAGCTGCTTCAATCTTCTGCCAGTAGCACTTCAGTTGAAGGTTAAGGTGACCACCTTACTGTCTTGATCTATCAGCAATGCTTAACTACTGCCAAATATTTCTCAGTAGTGGGGCTAAGGGGGGATATATTAAAAGATCCACACTGGTAAATAGCAACTTTTTGGAAAAAACAAATCAAAACCAAACAAAAACCAAGCAACCACATTTCCCATGTGACTCCCACAGAAGACCTACCTGCTCTGCTAGACTAAATGCCTATTCTCTTTCCTTGCCCACCTAGACCAAAGAAAGTAGCTTATGAGAACAGTTCAGGGTTTTTTTCCCTGGCTTCATTTTGGAATCAGAATGCACTTTGTATCTGTTACAGGCTGTGATGTATGAAGCAGAAAGAAGATTGATTTTTCACAAGCTACCTTGTACCTGAAGTAATGAGAGTGGCAAATTACTTGTTCACTGAGCAAACATGACAGGAATGTCATAGAGGGAATTTATATATATGCAAACACACGAGGGTCACATCCATGTTCCTTTGGCAAAGTGACCTTACCTACCAGAGGGGCATTTTAAAATCTGCTTTAGCTCACACAGGAGAGGCTAAATAAAACTGTAAATACCTGCATTTCATGGGATGTAGAAACTAACACAGCTAATAAATAATGTAAGATTCAACACAGTACAGAACATAATTTTAATGGCTGCGTTATTTCTGTGCAAGGAACTTGGGGTCAGGAGTGATTTCTGCTGCTCACTTAGGGTTCTCTGAAGTAGCAAATAAAATGTTTGTTGTAAAAAGAAAAGTAAGAGGATGTGGGACTAATTTTCTGTCAGGTTTTTGTCTCAAACATTGCATCAAGATTCAGGAGGGAAATAGGCTTATGCTTCTCTTTATGAGCACTTGCATTCACAGGCTGTGTGTGTTTGCAGAAGACAAATGGGTCTTACTGGCACCAAAAGTTTCTACATATGTAAAGCAGGAATGAATGAATTTTGAGCATCTTCACGGAAGATGTGAAGAAGAAAAGAAAGAAAAGGAGCAACAGAGAAAAATGCTGTTACTGCTAGGAAACAGATGAGAATTTTATTTATGTATAAGCTCTTAAGGGAAGAATGAAAGCTATTATTTTTTTTTTCTTTTCTCCTCAACAATAAAGATCACATGAGGTTACGCTTAATTATAATAGGAAAGCAAGGCAATTAGCACTGTCCATACAATGTAAGGTAATTCCCATGTGATTCTCCTCTGTTTCTGAGCTGTTGGAAAGGTGGCTTATCTCAAGACCAGAGGCAAAAAAAAAAAACAACAAAGGAAGCAAGTAGAACAAAAAAGCCCATGGATGCTGCATTACTGCAGTGAAATAAAAAATCCACATCCATGCAAATCTGCTCTGGGGAGGGGGCTGACAAGGAGGTGCAGCAGCAATGAGGAGACCCTGTGAAAGCACTTAGTGTATTTATAGTTTGCTTCTGATGAACCATGAATGCCAGGGAGAAGGAGTTGTGCTGACACAGCAGTTTGGGAAGCTTCTTTGCAGCATCAAATGTGGTTTCATCCTGAGGGAAAAAAAAAAATGCAGCATTTTTTTAAGCTATTTTTGTCACTAATCACCAGAACAGTTCTTGAGTCCGTGATACTAGACTGGTGATGGTCTCATGGAGTGCTCTTCAGGAATTGTAAACTTGTGGAGCAAAATGAATAAATCCTGTGAATTTATTCATTGTATTACCCTGTTAATGAAGAGCTGGTCACAACAGTCATCTCACACTCAGATACTGACCTGTCTGAATTATGTGGGTGACATCTTTTTATTTTGATTGTGTCCATAGAAGGAGTGTCTTTCTTTTCCATTGCCTCTAAGCACATTGAAAAATGAACTAAAACAGTCCTCTGTGTCCTCTTTTATGTGAAAGTGCTGAGAATTCCTTGAGTTTATTTCCAGTCTGTTTGGGTTAGAAACCGAAGGAAATTTCTGTTACATGTAAAGTTTGTGATTTTGTGCAAAATTGGTTTTCAAATGTAGATATCTCCTGTAGCATGGCTTTGATCACCTGTGGCTTATGTGGCATTATTGAAAGCTGTGAGGATCACAGC
The DNA here is from genome assembly GCA_025447755.1 of Corythornis vintsioides. Taxonomy (NCBI): domain Eukaryota; kingdom Metazoa; phylum Chordata; class Aves; order Coraciiformes; family Alcedinidae; genus Corythornis; species Corythornis vintsioides. The sequence goes on along the minus strand of JAOEGS010006526.1, from coordinate 95,401 downwards.
AAGGGAGAGGTTCTGCAGAAAGGAAGGCAAATAGAACAGGGAAATGTCTCTCACAGAAAACCATTCAAGTTAATAGCTAGAGTTTGTGGAGCTCTGCATCACCTCTAGTAAAAGCAGCCCTCATTTCAGAGCTCGTTTATTCTATTTAACACAGCCTGCTATGTTAGTGTAGTAAGGGGATGGTAATGGACTGAGTTTTATTTCCTGGATGCACTTACTTGACATGGATCAGGGTTGCAAGAGGCTAATAGCTACATTTCAGAGCCGAGGTCAAATGCTGTCTAGTTCCAGTCTCTTCTCAGTGCTACATCATGGGCTGTTCTGCAAATTCTATAGAAAATAACCAGCATCAGAGATTCTAAGTGCAGGTGATAATGTCTGCATGGAGATACTGAGCCTATCTGTGGCCTCTCCTTGCTCTCTAGCTGGTTACCTGCTTTGCTGATGAGATGCATCCATCCCCTGTTGTTAATTGATCTACAAACCATTTTTGATTTTGAGGTCTGTATTGTTGCAGTGTGTAGCCATATGGTTGGGAGCAAAGAGCTTCCCACCTTCTTAGTGCTTGTGCAGCCACTCAGCTGTCCTTGGACTGACCATTGTGAGTGGCCACCACACACAACTGCAGGTCTAGTGTTATACTGCATGAGAAGATTGAAACTTGACATAATCTTCCAGTGTTTTCTTATTTGAACTGCTGTTATAAATGCTTTAACTGCTGAGCTGTTTTTTTCTGCTTCTGGTAGCCTCTGAACTATTAGTCCCCAGGTAGAACTGCAACTTGCACTGACTTTTCTGTTAATTGTTCCTGTTGTGGGACTGTTGTAAGACTAAGTTATGATTTTTGCCCTTCTAAAGGTGAACACCAGGGATAAATAATGCAGAATAGTGTAATAGGCTTGTGGTACATAAATAGTGTGTTGTTTTTCTCATGATTGGAAAACCTGGCAATGGCATTGAGCCCAGATTTGCTATGTCAAAGCTGAAAGCCTTCCCTTACTTTGCAGAACAGTCTCTTCTGTATCCAGTGCTGGCTTATTCTCTTTGGTGTGCTGTGGGTAGAGGTTTGTATCTTCACTACCACCTGTCCTGAGGGGTTGCTGTTCACAGACAGATAGGTTGATGGTTTCTCACCCTGCTGCTATTGTTTTTCAATCTATTGGCATTTTCTGCTGTGTATATTCACAGCAAGTGAATTTGGTATCAGCACAGTACAGGAAGGAACTGTATTAGATTCAACTTTGCTTAATGGTGCAAGTCCCACTGGGTTTTGAGCAGTGTCGGGTAGGTGATGAAGAAAGATTTGATTTTAATGAGAGAGAAATTGGCACCAGCATCTTAACAGGTGCAGTGTGAGAATCCAGGAGTGAAAGAGTTAATTCATATTGTATTAACAGAGGTAATGGTGACAGAGCACATGCTGAATGTGCATTCCATTTTCAGTGGTTTTGTTCTTATTTACCGTGACAAACACTGAATTTCCCTTTAGCTTTCAGTGCTTCATAAACCTGGAGCTGATGATGAATATGCAGTTTATACTCCAAAGGCACTGGAATCAGTGCAAGGAGGCACAGCTTGGTGTGGTTCACAGCACACTGTGACCTCCACTGTGATTATTCATCAGTCAGGCTTTCAGGGGCACATCTACCATCCTAGAGATAGCCCTTGCTTACTCCTTTCTCTTTTTTCCTCATAAATGAGATATCTGAACCTGTGGGAAACATGCTGTAGATGTGTGACTTCTGTCAAAGGATGCTGAATTCTGTTTGCTCTGAATTAAGGTTTAAAAGGCTTTGGTGTAATCCTCAGTGGGTTCTTAAATTGAGTTGTAGTGTTTTGTTACACATGGCCTGGTGTGGAAACTTATCTGTGCTTAACAAGGTTTCATCAATCTCCTGGAGAGTAAGACTGGCAATCTGGGCAGAAGTGGTTTGGTTACAAGGCTAGAAATCATGAGTGGAGTTGTGGGGTGTGTATGGGGTTGCCTTATCAGTATGTGGTGTTCTGATAGAAAGCAATTTACTTAGAGGAAAGGAATTGGTTTGAAGGAATGGAAAGAGATTTGGGATTTTGAACAAGCTATTGGTTAATTTTTCATTACAGCAGTCTGCCTTTCACCCTTGTAGTTGCCCAAGTCAGTGTTGTACAAGAACAGAGCAAAAGAGATGCTTTTAAATTCCTTTGGGCCTCTTATGGAAATAATAGGAGACAAATGTGCAACCATACTGAAGCAATGCAGTTTTTTCCTTCTCAGGAAGGCACTCTAGTTCCAGGCATTACAAAACAGCAATAATTTTGTTCAGGTGATCAAATTTGCAGCTTTTCTAGTATAAGTGATTTGCAATAAGCATCAGCATCCTCTTGACCTATCAGCAGAAACATGACTATTGTGCAGAGCTGTTTCTTTGCCAGCTCCCTAGGGCTCTTCTAAAGAGAATGAAAAGTGAGAGGAGGTTTTATTCTTATAGCTCTTGCCACTCTCTGCACAGCCATAATCCTTAAGCACTAGAGCCTGGGGTCCTGAACTTGTCTTTTTGGCAGGTGGAGGGGTATTTTGTCTTTGGAGGAGGTTGCTGAAAGATTAAGTCATGTGTTACTTTGTGCTTGGACCAATGCAGGGCCTCGCTGTCACAGTGAAAACATCACTGAGGGGATGAGGGTAGCTGGGTGTAATTTCCCTTGGTGTAGTAAATCAAATCTTTTCATTATCCAGAGATAGACAGGAGAGAGACTAGTGACTGCTTGTTTCCATGTTGCCAAACTGCTCTTGTCTCCTAACAGGATTTCTCTGTGAAAAGGGTGGTGCGTGTGCTGGAGGGTTGTTTGAATCTGTTTTCTCCTTATGATTTGTGAGCAGAATCCAAAAATTGTTGCTAAAAACCCCACTACATGGTCAGAGAGGACCCCATGGACCATGGCTGGTCCCAAACACACTGATGGAACTGCTCTGTTCAGGAAACCTTGCTGCATGGCTGTGTGGATCCATCCTTCCTGCAGCTTTGGAGTCTGCTGTGGTTATCAACACTGCTTGTACCTCGAGAGAATCACCAGGAGTGGAGATGTTGAGATTCCCTGGTACTGAGCAGGGTGGAGAAATGTTGGCACACCAGGGAGGGAGGTTGTACTGGTGCTGTCTGTATGATGTACCTCATTTAGAACTGAGCAGAATTGAAGACTTAAGGGTTGTCACCAAGTCACTTACAAAAATCCTCCTTAAATTAAGACCAAAAAAAAAAAAGAAAAGTTTATTAAAGAAGTCCAAAGATAAATACTTATCTTTGTGTATTTTTGTTTTCAGGATGAATAAGAGATACCTACAAAAAGCAACAAAAGGAAAACTGCTAATAATAATATTTGTTGTAACGCTGTGGGGGAAATTAGCATCTGGGGCAAATCACCATAAAGGTAAGAAATTCTGTTATGTTCTATTATTCTGTCGTCTCTGTCAATGAATTCAGAAGTGCCCAATAACTGCAACCTTTTTTCCTTATGCCTATTAGTGTCTCCTGATACTGGTCTACTAATCAGTACCAAAGGAGAGTTTTCCTTGGATAGACTGTAATTAATTTATTAATTATTTAAGTGTTTAAGTATTTGAGTCCCCTTTTGAGCATTCCTTAGGTAGTTTTGTAATAATGGTGCTGTTGGCAGGATGATACAGTAGAAAAAACCCCAAACAAACAAATAATGATTGCTGTTTGTCTCATATAGCACATGTGTGTACTACAAATGATTTCCTGGAATGAACCTTAGAAATAAATAATTTTTAGTAATATTTACTCTGCTACTATGTTCAGTTACCTGTCAAGGCTAACTTCATAGATAATGTGTGCTCAGTGTGATTGTTTTGTCACCAAAAAAAAAGATAATTTCTCTGAAGTGTTGTCTGTCTTCTATGCATAGTTCCTAACACAGACCAGGAACTTTATTAGCTTGTCACAATGTGAGATTTTGTTTCCTTTTGATCATTTCAGCTCTTAAAATGTATATGTACTAGCGGAGGCTGTGATGGTTGTAAAAAGGTCTTTTTTGGCTTGTGGATGTAGTAGATGTGCAAATCAGATGCATTCACTGTATGTAGGAGCTTATTTTAAAAAGCAGGAATCAGAGATACACAGCTCAGCTACCACTGATTCCCAAAGAAACTGGAAGTTTAACTTCCCATTCTGTCAAACTCTTCCCTCTAGTCTAACAGCAAAAATGAATCTAAGGTGCAGTCAAGGAAAACCTGATGCTGTTCACCTTTGCAAGGATTTTCCAAATACTGAAATATGAGTTTCTCCAGCAACAATTATTCCTAGCATCATTACTCTTCATTTAGAGGAGCCCTTACTAACATATTGACAGGACAAACCCTAATGACTTTGAAGGAGCCCTTACAATTTCAAAGATCAATAATCTACATTTTAAAAAATCTTTACTTTCCTATTGACTGAGTCATATTGTGCATCAGCTGCACCAGCTCTTCAACCCATCTCCTATTCTGAAGGCTATTGTAAAAGAAAAGGCAAAGGAAAAAGCAGGAAACATCCCCAATTTTTGTTTAATGGGCATTCTGCTCTCCAAACTGCCTTCAGCAGGGATATAAAGAGCTGACTTTTGACAGGCTGTCTCCAGGGCCTGTTGTACTTGTTTTCAGGGATATGGCACAAATGGGAAATCCCAAATCAGCAGCAAAAATGCAGAGCCTGAGGCAGGGCATGGGGAACCAGGCTCTAGGGTCCAGTTGAGCAGCCTCTAAGGTTACAAGCTTTCAGATTTGAAAGGACAAGGGACAATGGTTTGAAATGAGAAAGGAGTGGATTGAGATGAGAACTAAGGCAGAAGTTTTTCCCAGCAGAGGGGTGGCCACTGGCACAGGTTGCCCAGGGAGGTGGTGGAGGCCCCATCCCTGGAGACAGGGATGCCCCAGGTGGGGCTTGAGGAGGCTCTGAGCACCCTGCTCTAGTTGAGATGTCCCTGCTCTCAGCACGGGTTGGACTGGATGAGCTCTGGAGCTCCCTACCAACCCAAACATTTCTATGATTTCTAAGATCACAGTTTTTCAGTTCCAGGTGTATGGGTGCCAAGTCCATCCTTCTTTTTCTTGAGACATATCTGGTTCCTTGGCTTAAAAAGTTGAAGTTTCATCTGTCTGGAAAGAAAGTCCAAGGGCTAAAGTAGATAAGCACTCACAATGTTTAAAACAAAACACAAAGAATATTATATATTTTTTTTTTTTTTTTTTTTGCTGGACACA